>PVIH01022965.1:0-25909 GCA_004025045.1 Sigmodon hispidus | reverse complement strand
TTTAGTGGAATGCTTTCCATGTTTGTCAGTATCTAAATGTTATTTCATAATTATATTGGTAATAGAATATTAACCTTTAAGATTTGTTTCTAGTATCAGATATTTTGGTATTTTAAGACATTTTTATTCAGCTATAATTGCTATGTAATAAACTGCATTTAAACTACTATTGAAATTAAACAATTTGTTTACATTTGACACATGCACATCAATGAAATGATCAAGACAATGAAAGTTGGAACTTTCATCAGTGTAACAATTTCCATGTACCACTCTGTATTCCTTCTTCTAGATTCTTCCCCACATTCTGTCCACTCAAATACAGCAACTGATATGGTTTGTCTCTTTGTGATTAGATTACATTTTTATGGTTTCATATAAATTAATTTGAGATATGTGCTTATATTTATATGATTTCTTAATGATGATTTGGAGGATCATTAATGTTGTCATGCACATCTACGTTATACTTTTTATATTAATATTTTATTAGCATTAAGTCAATATAATCATTTCAGTTTAAATTTAGCTCCTGTTTTTGTAATAATAACATTCTTTAAATATGATTATACATTGGAAGTATGAAATTTGCTTTTTGCTTTTGCAGGAGGTTACAATTGAGAGATTGTCTTGAATCTCACAGCAGACTTTTGCCTTTGAGCTTTTAAACTGTATAGAGACTGTAATAGACCATGGCAAGGAACATTTGATGTTGTAGTAAATGAATTTTGCATTATAACATGACCAGGTGGCTTTGAGGGTTAGAGACTAAAATATGATGACTTGAGTAAGGTATTTACAACATATTTTGTATTTAAATACATATTTGGTGGTTTTGCTTGAGTAAGATTAGGAAGTATGTCCTTGCTGGAGGACATATGTCATTAGGGACAAAATTCGAATTTTCAAATTAATGGAAAATTTCTACTTATCTTTCTATACTTTATGCTTGAATTTCAAGATGTAAGCACACAGCCTCTGATCAAACTACTATGCCTTCCTGCTACTGCCTCTAAATTTACCATCATGGACTCTAACCCTTTAGAACCATACACCCAAATCAATTCCATTTTCTATAAATTAATTTGATTGTGGTGTTTTATCACAGTAATCGAGATAGAAGATGTAATTAAGATAAGGTTCTCCCCTTGGTCTTATAATGGGTTTTGACCATGTTTTCTGTGGATCAAGGCAATAGGTTCAATTAAGAGAGTGGTTGATTATCACATTATCACTTCTAACAGTCTTGTACCAGTAGACACACCTTAACTTGCAAGTGAGTATTGCAATATGCAAAGGTTCAGTGTTGGGTAAAACCATTAATGTTTTCACCCCAGCACTTTGCATAGCTTTCTAGCACTATGAAAGATATCCAGGGGGGAGGAATGATTTGGTCCGTTCAAAATTGATTTATGTATCTTGCAATCAAATTATTTGATGCCTTTATCAATACTTAGTACCACCTATTTATAATTTGTTAACTATTTTTTTCCATTTTACATATCAACGACAGTTTCTCTCTTTCCAATTTTCCCACTCTGTCCCTTGCCTCCATCACCCACCCAATCCACATCTTGGATGGAATATGGGCTCCTGTGGAGTTTCAACAATGTCTTGCATACCTAGTTGAGGCAGGATCAATCCCTCCATCTAAACTGAGTAAGGTATCACTCCATAGGGAATGGGCTCTAAAAAGCTAGTTCAAGCAACTGGGATAAGTCCTGATCCCACTGCCAGGGGCCAAACAAACAAATCAAGCCACACAACTGTCACCTAAATTTTGAGAACCTAATTTGGTCCCATGCAGGTTCCGTAGCTTTCACTCCAGTGTCTGTAAGCTCCCACTAGTTCTAGTCAGCTGTCTCTGTGGTTTTCCCTATCATGATCTTAATTCCCCTTGGTCATTTGATTCCTCCTCCCTCTTCAACTGCCCTCTAGGAGATCAGCCTAGTGCTTGGTTATTGATCTCTGCATCTGCTTCCAATAGTTACTGGATGTAGGTTCTATGATAACAATTATGGTAGTAACTAACCTGATTAATTAAGGGAAGGTCAGTTCAGGCACCCTATTCTCTATTGATAGGAGTCTTAGCTGTAGTCATTCTTGTGAATTCTAGGGAATTTCCATAGGCTAGTTTTATGTCTAACCCATTAATTGCTCCCTCTATCAAGATACCTTTTTCATTCCTCTTCCTATTTGTCTAGCCCCTAACTAAGGCTTCTAGATCCCTCATGTTCCAATCGCCAATCCCTCCCTTCTACCTTCTCCCAGAGTGCCCAAAGTTCCAAACTATTTCCTCTTCCTTGGGACTGTATGTCCCTCTAGGTGTCCTGCTTTTTATCTAGCTTCTCTGTGACTGGGAATTGTAGCTCATTCATCCTTTGCCTTTGCATGTAACATCTATGTATGAGTGAGTACATACCATGTTTGTCTTTCTGGATCTGGGTTACTTCACTCAGCATGATTTTTTTCTAGTTACATCCATTTGCCTACAAATTTCATGATGTCATCTTTTTAGCAATGAGTAAATATACCACATTTTAAAATCTATTCTTTGGTTAAGGAGCATCTAGATTGTTTCTAGTTTCTGGCAGTTATAAATAATGCTATAAACATGGTTGGGTAATATTCTTTGTGCTATGGTAGAGCATCATTGGGATATATATCTCTTTCTGAGAAGCAGACAAACTGATACCCAGAGTGGATGCAAAAGTTTGCACTCTTATCAGCAGTGGAGAAATGGACCTTTCATTCCACATCCTCTCCAACAAAAGCTGTCATTAGTATATTTTGTTTTAACCATTTTGATAGGTACATCTCAGATAGTATCTCAGAGTTCTTTCAATTTTCATTTTTCTGATAACCAAAGATTTTGAGCAAATTTTAAAATGCCCTTTGACTATTTGAAATTCTTCTGTTGAGAATTCTCTGTTTAGATCTATATCTCATTTTTTTCATTTAGTTGCCACCATTTAATTTTTGATAATGATGTCAAACACACATGAGAGAAAGCTAGCTTATTTAATGTGTACAAGAACAAAATTAGATCCCCCTCTTTCACCCTATCTAAAAATCGATTCAAGATGGACTAGAGACTACATTTTAGGTTGATTACCAGAGAAAAACAGGGAAAATAGCTTAAGAGAAAAAAATAGACAAGGATTTTCTAATAGCAGAGGAAACAATTCCAGAACTATTAAAGGAGATTATACAAAAATTAAAAGGCTTTTGCATAGCAAGAAGGAAAAAAAATCACCATACTGAAGAAAGAGCTACAGAATGAGGAAAAAGCTTTGACAACTAAAGTCAGATGGGAGTCTAATATACAGGATATATAAAGAACGACTAAATTAAACATGAAACCCCAAATCAACAAATAGTTTAATGAGCATTTTTTTCAGGTGCCTTTCAGCCACTTATAATTCTGCTGAGAATTCACCTTTTAGTTGTGAACCCCATTTTTTTAATTGAGTTATTTAGGGTTTGGGGCTCTGTTTTCTTGAATTCTCTCAATATATTAGAGTTCAGACCTCTGCCATTTATACACTTGGTGAAAATCTTCCCCCATTTTGTAGGCTGTCATTTTGTCTTTTTGACTATGTCCTTGGCCTTACAGAAGCTTTTCAGTTTCAGGAGATCCCACTTATTGACTGTTGTTCTTAGTGTCTGTGCTACTGGTGTTATATTTAGGAAGCAGTCACCAGTGCCAATACGTTGGAGGGTATTTCCCACTTTCTTTTTTATCAAGTTCAGGGGAGCTGGGTTCATGTGAAGGTCTTTGATCCACTTGGATTTGAGTTTTGTGCAGGGTGAAAGGCTTGGATATCATTTTTTCCTCACTGCTGAGAAGTACTCCATTTGTTAATCCATTCTTCAGTTGAGGAGTATCTACGTTGTTTTCAGATTCTTGCTATTACTAATAATGTTGCTATGAACATAGTTGAGCTAATGCCTTTGGAGAGTGAATGTGCATCTTTAGAGTAAATGCCCAATAGTGGTATTGCTGGATCCTTGGGGAGATTGATTCCCAGTTTTCTAAGAAACCATCATACTGCATTCCAGAGTGGCAGAACAAGCTTACCCTCCCACCAACAGTGGAGGAGTGTTCCCTTTGCTCCTTAACCTCTCCAGCATAGGCTGTCATCTGTGTCTTTTATCTTAGCCAATCTGACAGATATAAGGTGGAATCTCCAAGTTGTACTGATTTGCATTTCTCTGAT
The DNA here is from genome assembly GCA_004025045.1 of Sigmodon hispidus. Lineage (NCBI taxonomy): Eukaryota > Metazoa > Chordata > Mammalia > Rodentia > Cricetidae > Sigmodon > Sigmodon hispidus. The sequence continues at coordinate 21,689 of PVIH01022965.1, read as the reverse complement.
GGCTGAAGATGATGAACATTTTTTCATGTGCCTTTCAGCCATTCATAATTCTTCTAATTCCCTTTTTAGTTCTGAACCCCATTTTGTGATTGGGTTATTCAAGGTTTTGGACTCTAGTTTCTTGAATTCTATATATATTTTAGAGATCAGTCTTCTGTCACTTAGGTTGGTGAAAATCTTTTCTCATTCTGTAGGCTGTCGTTTTGTCTTATTGACTGTGCCCTTGGCTTTACAGAAGCTTCTCAGTTTCAGGAGGTCCCATTTATTGATAGTTGTTCTTAGTGTCTGTGCTACTAGTTATTATATTTAGGAAGTGGTGACTTGTGCCAATTTGTTGGAGGGTGTTTCCCACTTTCTTTTATGACAGGTTCAGTGTGGCAGGGTTTATTTCGAGGTCTCTGATCCACTTGGATTTGATTTTTGTGCAGGGAGATAGGCTTGGATATATTTGCATTTTTTACACACTACCAACCAGCTATCACAACACCATTTGTTAAAGACACTATGTTTTTTCCATTGACTATTTTGAGCCTCTTTGTCAAAGATAAGGTGTTCATAGGTTTTCGGGTTTATATCAGGATTTTCAATTCCATTTGTCCACAGGTCTGTTTTTATGCCAGTACTAGGCTTTTTTTTTTTTTTTAAACAATTGTAGCTTTATAGCATAAATTGAAGTTGGGGATGGTGATGCCTCCTGAGGTTCTTTTGTTGAGCAAAATCATTTTGGTAATCCTGGCTTTCCCATTATTCCAAATGAAATTGACTATTGTTCTTTCAAGGTATGTAAAAATTTGTATTGAGATTTTGATGGGAATTGTGCTCAATCTGTAGATTGCATTTGGTAGAATTGTCATTTTTACTATGTTGATCCTATCTATCCAGGAACATGGGAGATCTTTCCATTTTTATGATATCCTCTTCAATTTCTTTCTTCAGTGATTTAAAGTTTTTGACAAATAGATCTGTTACTTTTTTGTTACTGTTACTCCAAGATATTTAATGCTATTTGCAGCTATTATAAAGGATGATGTTTCCCTTATTTCTTTTTCAGCCCCTTTATCTTTAGTGTATAGGAGGGCTACTAATTTGTTTGAGTTAATCTTGTACCTGCTTCATTGCTAAAGTGTTTATCAACTGTAGAAGTTCCCTGGTAGGGAGGGGATGGGGAGTTGTGGAGAAGAGAGAATGATCTGATGTGTTGGGAGGGGAAAAGGACCTTGAATAAGGATATACAAGGATAGAAAGTGTGACTTCTTTGTTCATAATGATAAAAAAATAAAAATATGGTAAAAAAGAAAAAAAAAGAAGTTCCCTGGTAGAATTTTGTGGGTCACTTAATCATATAATCATATATCATCGGCAAATAGAGATAGTTTCACTTCTTCTTTTCCAGTTTCTATCCCATTAATCTCCATTTGTTCTCTTACTGCTTTAGCTAAAACTTTGAGAACTATATTGAATAGATAAGGGGAGAGAAGACATTCTTATCTAATTCCTCATTTCAGTGGAATTGCTATGAGTTTTGCTTCATTAAGTTTGATGTTGGCTGTTGGCATTTTGTAAATCGTCTTTATTATATTTTGATATTTTCCATGTGTTCCTGATCTCTCTAGGACTTTTATCATAAAGGAGTATTGGATTTTGTCAAAGGCTTTTTCAGCTTCTAAGTATAAGATCATGTGGGTTTTTTCCTTCAGTTTTTTTAAATGATGGATGACATTTACAGTTTTTCATATGTTGAACCATCCCTGCATTTCTCGAATGAAGCCTACTTGATCATGGTGGATGTTATTTTTTATTTATTGTTGTATATGGTTTGCCAAAATCTTATTGAGAATTTTAGCATCAATATTCATGAAGGAAATTGGTGTGTAATTCTCCTTCTTTGTTGTGTCTTTGTTGTGCCAATATTCCTTCAGTTTCTAATGTGTGAATCAGTTTAAAGAGTAATTGTAGTAATTCTTCTTTGAAGGTCTAGTAGAACTCTGCAGTGAAACCATGTGGACCTCGGCTTGTTTTCCTTGGGAGGCTATTAATGACAGCTTCAATTTCCTTTAGGATTATAGGTCTGTTTAGGTTTTTAATCTGATCTTTAATTTTGATAAATTGCACCTTTCCAGAAAGCTCTGCATTTCTTCTAGGTTTTCCATTTCTGGGGAGTATTGATTTTCAAAGTATGACCTAATAATTCTCTTGATTTCATGAGGGTCTGTTGTTATGTCCTCTTTTTATTTCTGATTTTATTGATTTGTATACTCTCTCTCTCTGTTTTTTGGTTAGTTTGGATAAAGGTTTGTGTATCTTGTTGACTTTCTTTTCTCAAAGAACCAACTCTTTTTTCATTGCTTGTTTTTACTTTTTTTGTTTTAATTGTATTGATTTCATCTCTAAGTTTGATTATTTCCTGTTGTCTACTCTTTCTAGGTAAGTTTGCTTCTAATTGTTCCAAGGCTTTCAGCTTTGCTGAGAGTTCTCTAGGTTTTTCATATAGACATCTAGTCCTATAAATTTTCCTCTCAAAACTGCCTTCTTTGTGTCCCATAAGTTTGGGTAAGTTGTGGATTCATTTTCCTTAAATGCTAAGAAGACTTTGATATTTTTCTTAATTTCTTCCTTTACCCAAATGTGGTTCAGCTGAGTGATGTTTAGTTTCCTTGAGTTGGTAGGCTTTCTGTGATTTTTGATGTTGTTGAACTCTAACTTTCGACCATGGTGGTCTGATATGATACAAGGGATTATTTCCATTTATTTGTATCTCTTGATATTTGCTTTATGACCAATTATGTGGTCAATTTTGGAGAAAGTTCCATGAGGAGCTGAGAAATATGTATATTTCTTTGCATTTGAGTAGAAGCTTCTGTAGATGTCTATTAAATCTATTTGCATCATAACCTCTGTTAGACTCCTTATTTCTCTGTAGAGTCTCCATCTGGTTGACTTATCCAAGGGTGAAATTGGAATATTGAAGTCTTCTACCATTAGAGTGAGATATTTGATGAGGGATTTGAGCTTTAGTATAGGGATTTGAACTTTAGTATAGTTTCTTTTACATAGATAGGTGCCCTTTATTAGGGGCATAAATATTCATGATTAAAATCTCCTCTTGACCAACTTTTCCTGAAATGAATATGTAATGTCCATCCTGATCTCTTTTAATTGATTTTAGTTTGAAGTCTACTTTAGATAAGGGGAGAGAGGACATCCTTGTCTAGTTCTTGATTTTAGTGGGATTGCTTTGAGTTTTTATCCATTAAGATTGATACTGACTGTTGGCTTCTTATAAATCGCCTTTATTATATTTAGGTATTCTCCCTCTATTCCTGATCTCTCCAGGGCTTTTATCAAAAAGGAGTGTTGGATTTTCTCAAAGGCTTTTTCAGCATCTAAGGATATGAATAAGTGGTTTTGTTTCTCTAGTTAGTTTATATGATGGATAATGTTTATGGTTTTTCATATGTTACACCAGCCCTGCATTTCTGGGATGAAGCCTACTTGGTCATGGTGGATGATATTTTTTATATATTGTTGCATACTGTTTGCGAAAATTTTGTTGAGAATTTTAGCATCAATATTCATGTGGGAGATTGGTCTGTAGTTCTTCTTTGCTGTGTCTTTGAGTGGCTTGGGTATTATGGTAATTATAATCTCATAAAAGGAATTTGGCAATATTCCTTCAGTTTCTGCTGTGTGAAATATTTTGAGGTGTAATAGTAATAATTCTTCTTTGAATGTCTGGTATAATTCTGCACTGAAATCATCTGGCCTGGGGCTTTTATTTTTGGGGAGGCTTTTAATGACAGCTTGAATTTGCTTAAGGGTTATAGGCCTCTTTAGGTAACTAATCTGATCTTCATTTAATTTTGGTAAATGGTACCTTTCTTGAAAGCTGTCCATTTCTTTTAAGTTTTCCATTTTTGTGGAATACAGATTTTCAAAGTATGATCTGATAATTCTCTGGTTTTTCTGGGGGTCCATTGTTATGTCCCCATTTTCATTTCTGATTTTGTTGATTTGGACACTCTCTGCTTTTTGATTAGTTTGGATGAGGGCATATCTATCTTGTTGACTTTCTCAAAGAACCAACTCTTAGATTCATTGATTCTTTGTATTGTTCTTTTTGTTTCAATTGCATTGATTTCAGCTCTAAGTTTGATTATTTCCTGCCATCTACTCCTTCTAGGTGAGTTTGCTTCTAATTGTTCTAAGGCTTTCAGCTGATCTGTTAGTTCTCTAGTGTGGGATTTCTCTAGGTTTTTCATGTAGGCATCTATCACTATCAATTTTCCTCTTAAGACTGCTTTCATTTTGTCCCACAAGTTTGGATACATTGTGGATTCATTTTCGTTAAATTCTAGGAAAACTTTGATCTGTTTCTTAATTTCTTTCTTGACCCAGAGGTGGTTCAGCTGATTGATGTTTAGTTTCCATGAGTTGGTAGGCTTTCTTTGATTTTTGATGTTGTTAAACTCTAACTTTAGGCCCTGGTGGTCCGATATTTTACAAGGGACTATTTTCATTTTTTTTGTATCTGTTGATATTTGCTGTATGACCAATTATGTGGTCAATTTTAGAGAAAGTTCCATAAGAAGCTGAGAAATATGTATATTCCTTTGCATTTGGGTGAAAGCTTCTGTAGATATCTATTAAATCCATTTGCATCATAACTTCTTTTAGACTCCTTATTTCTCTGTTGAGTCTCTGTGTGGTTGACATATCCAGGGTTGAAAGTGGGGTATTAAAGTCTCCCACTATCAGAGTATGAGAATTGATGTGGGATTCGAGCGTTAGCAGTATTTCTTTTACATAGGTAGGTGCCCTTATATTACAGGCATAAATATTCAAGATTGAAATCTCCTCTTGATCAATTTTTCCTGTGATGAATAAGTAATGACCATCTTGGTCCTTTTTAATTGCTTTTAGCTTAATGTCTACTTTGTTAGATACTAGAATGGCATCCCCAACTAGTTTCTTAGGACCATTTGACTGGAAAATCTTTTGCCAACCCTTTACTCTAAGCCTGTGTTTGTCTTTGTGGTTGAGGTGTGTTTTTGTAGGCAACAGAAGGATTGCTTCTGTTTATCCATTTTATTATTTTTTGTCATTTTATATGAGAGTTGAGTCCATTGATATTAATGGATATTAGTGACCACTGATTCATATTTCCTGTTAGTTTTGGTGGTGGGTTGTATGTATTTTCTTTCTCTGGATTTTTCTTCCTTGGGGTTAATGATTGTTTGCAGCTTCATGTGTGTATCTGTGATCCTTAGGTTGTAGTTTTCTCTCTAATGCCTTCTGAAGGGCCAGATTTATATATAGGTATTTTTTAAGTCTGACTTTGTCATGAGATATCTTGTTTTGTCCATATATGGTGATTGATAATTTTGTTGGGTACAGTAGTCTAGGTTCATAGCCCACAGGCAAAAGGTAGACTGGACTATCAAATTAAGAAAAGCTAGCAAGAAACAAACCAAATAATGTCAGACATTTGTAAATAATAAGAGTCTGTGTATAATATATTTGTGATTTTTGTCACAGACTCCCTCAAACGAGCAAAGAATAAAAGCAAGCAACAACATTTTGCCACCCAAGGCTGTGCTCTCAATTTTACAAAGGGCCTGAGAATTCTTTAGAAATAAGAAAAAAAGGACACTGCTCCTTTAAATTGTTCTGCTTTTCATCGGGCAGTAATAAATAAAAAAGGTCCAGCTAAGTAAAATATGCCCACAATAGTGGGACTATTGTCATTCTAGAGCTCCAAAAATTTGAATGCAATTCGAAGTCATGCATCTCACTGGGCTGCCTGCTTTAGACCTACCTTCATGCCCTGAAATGCTGGTAAAGCCAGCTGATAAAGCAATGAGGAGGACACAGTGTAGTTTAGCAGTTTAAAGTTTGATGGTGCTGTTAGAAAAGACTAGAGATATGCAGTAGAAAGGGACTGAGCAAAAAATACCTCTAAACAGGTTACTACAGTCAGAAGTTTCTTTGTTTTGCTAGAAACTCTCAAAGAATTGACAACTACTTCCCAAGTAATTGACTCTGAGACTTAATATTATAGCAACTACTGAGACAGTAGCTCATACATATTACTATCTAACTTTTACACTTAAATTTACCCATTATTCTAATTTATATTTAGCCACATGCCTTGCTATCTTTGTTCAGTCCTGCATTCTCATCTTGTTTTCTCTGCACCTGGCTGGTGTCTGCTTCTTTCCCTTTTCTCTTCCCATGATTCTCCTAGTCTAGTTGTACTGCCTATGTTTCCTTCCTGACTACTGGTCAATCAGCATTTTATTAAACCAATATGAATGTGAAATTTTTACATTGTACAAGAAAGAGCATTATCTCACATCCCCCTTTCTTTTTAAAACAAGTACCTTGAATCTAAATTTTGTTTAGCTTTTTTCTTACCATTATCCATAACTTGTAATAAATACTCTAAATAAAGCCAAACATTCATAACTGTTTTTAGGGAATGTGGTCATAGTTCTTTAGACTCCTTCCTGCTGAACATGAGTGCTGGTAACCTTTGAGTAACAAAAGAAAATGTAGGATTATGTACATGTCCTAAATGGAATAGTCTGTAAAGATGAATAATCTCAGTCAGCAGCCTTGAAAGTGTACTGCATGCAGAACTCAGAGGAAACTACAACAGAGGTGCTCTGAAATTCTGGATCATCTGGGCCATCCATTCCCATTAGAGATTTTTTTAGGGATGTACCTGAAACAAACATGACATTTCTTCACTTGGAATACATCTATGGCCTCTTATTTTCTGTGGAAGCAAAAGCATATCTTCTTTTCCAAAGTAACATATCTTTTGATTTAAATTTTGACATCAAGGCATTTTCAAAATATATAGGTTGGATTAATATGGCAGCACTTCTCCTAGCAGCTCTCTTTCCTTCAAAATAAGAAAAGGAGTCAAAAAACTCAATTATAGCACAATAACCTAAAAATTCAGACTTTTTGTGTGATTTCCATATGTACATGGTTTGCCGCGCCCACCTCGCTGGCAAGGAAGACGCAACACCGGATTCTTCTGCAGCAACTGACCAGGTCCTTTATTCAGCATGTACACTCTTCTTTCTTCTCTCCTTCTCTTTCCCCTTCCCCCCTGGCTGGCTCTTGGCTTAAAAGCTCTCTGGTTATTCACTCACTCCCTGCCACATGGATGCTGCCCATTGGGTCATGCATGCGGACGCTCACTGAAGTGATCACCTCACACCAAATAAGGAGTTTTTCCCTAGGGAGCGCTCGCCTTCGGGGAAGGCAGAGGACAGAAGCTGATGCCATTTTAGGATGCGGCTCGATCACAGCTCCTGACAATGGTTTATTATTTTTATACTCTATTTCTTTTTTAAGGACTTTCTCTATCCTTTCTCTTTTCTCTCCTGAGCCAAAGCATATTTTTAAAAGCACTGTAAACCATTTAGAAGATTTTCTTCTGAATCTATCTTTACTGTATATCTCTGTCTTTTACTGATCATATCTTTAGTCGGCTAAATGGCCTGGCTAAGATTAAACCCCTGTGGCTAGATTTAAGCCTTGGGTATGGTGGCTGGCTCTACCCAGCTCCTTGATCTGTGAGAACTTATCTTCATAGCAGAGGTACTGGCAGGAGCCAAGTTTACCACCCCAACTGTGGGGAACTTTGAGTTTCACACTGCTACCAAGTAGAGCACCACTGCCTGCTGCTCAAAAACCTCATTTAAGTGTTTGACTGCAGGAACTCTTAAAAGAGCATCCAAGTTTTTGTCACTAATGTTGAGTCAGGATATTTCTCTTAAAGGATATGAGCCCTGCTCAACACCAAAAAAAAAAAAAAAAAAAAAAAAAAAAAAAAAAAAAAAAAAAAAAAAAAAAAAAAAAAAAAAAAAAAAAAAAAAAAAAACAGAGCCCACCTAAGAAAATGGTGCTACCAAGAAGTCATACTTGACTCTGTTCTTTTTTGTTTGTATTGGTAGTAGCCTTAAATCAGTCAAATGCAACTTGTGTTTGTATAGAAGCTTCTGGAAGACTGTGTTGCAGCTTATGCTACATACCGCAAACCTACCATGCTCAAGCCTGCTTGCCTCTCTGTACCACACCTCACTTAAGAAACACATCTAGCAAGCTATTTTGGGCTCTGTATCTGTGTTCTAGAACACCTTTTAAGTTTTCTCAGGCTTTATGGAGATGGAGATGCTCCATATTGGAGTGTCACTTGTAGTCAGAACTTTCTCTGTCCTGCCCAGCTGGTCCTATAACCACTTATAAAATAATTGATTTGGAGGCTTACTATTATAACAACTTATGGGCCAGTAGTTAAAGCTTATTACTAACTAGCTCTTTGCTTGAATTAAACCATTATTATTATATCTGTTTAGGCACTTGGCTTAGTACTTTTTCTCAGGGCAGTATTCTCATCTTGCTTCCTCTTTGTCTGGCTGGTGTCTGGTGCTTTGCCTTTTCTCCTTCCAGAATTCTTCTAGTCTGATTGTCCCAGCTCTACTTATGGCCAAGTTACTGGCCAACTGGTATTTTATTAAAACAATATAAGTAATAAATCTTTACAGTGTATATGAGCATTATCCAACAGGTTCCGGTATGTTTTACTATGAGCATGGGTTTCAGAGCAACAAGAACTAAAAACATTTGGACAGTCATTGAAAGAAGCAACATAGTTTAAAAATAAGTATTTATTTAAGATGTTTTAATTCTCTTTTATAGACCCTTTATTGTTCCACCCCCTTCTCTTCTTTTACTCTTGCCAACCTCCCCACACCCCATCCCCATCCACTCCTTAAATGGAGCAAAGCTTCCCTTGATTAGTCAACAAAGGCTAGCATATCAAGTTGATGCAGGACCTGTGGTGATATGTAACATATTTAATAAAATCTGAAATATCAAGAGATCAACACATAGTCAAAACCTAGGCATAGTTCAGGAATTTCTTGATCCTTGAGTACAAGGCCAAACATCTGGGCTTCAATGACACATACCTTTAATCCCAAAACAGGGGAATCCTGGGAGTGATGACCTATGCCCTTAATCCCATAACTCCAGAGACAGAACTTTCTGTGTTTCTTTTAGTTCAAGGCTGACTACCAAATAAAGTAGTTTTCCCCTTTAATCCTACCCTGGATAGGATACAGCTGGCAAGAAGGGGATTTAAGGTGGCATAGAAAACCAGCAAAGAGAGAAGCAACCAGGAGTGAGGCTCAGGAAATTGGGTGAGATTTGACTGTGGTGTTTCCACTCTCTAATATTTCAACCTTTCCTCAATATCAGACTCTGAGTTGCTTTCAATACAACCAGAATTTGAGCATCAAGGACTCATCTTTTCTTCTACATATCAAGGCTTAACAAGGGCAACCTACCATAGGGAGTTGGCTCTAAAAACACAGTTCATGTAACTGGAATCATTTTTAGTCTCATAGACAGAGAGACCACTACCAGTTGGATCTACACCACTGTTACTCTTATTCAGAGGTCCTAATTCAGTCTCATACAGGCTTTCCATTTGTCAGTCTGACATTCATGATCTCACAATAGCTCAGGTCAGATGTCACTAAGATTTTCTCTATCATGCTCTTGACCCTCCCCCATGCCTGCTACTCTGATTGCTCCTCTTTCTGTCTTCAACTGAACTCCTGGAGTTCAGTCAACTGCCTGCCTGTAGGTATCTGCATCTGTTTCCATTAGTTATTGGATGTAGATTCTATAACAACAATTTAGCACAGTCACCAATCTAACTCAAAGAAAAGCTAGTTTAGGTGCCCTCTCCAGCATTACTAGTAGTCTTAACTGGGACCTCTTTGTGGGTTCTTGTGGATTTCTCTGGTACCATGTTTCTCCCTAAACTCATAATGGCTGACTCTGTCAAGATATCTCTTTTATTGTTCTCTCTCTCCATCCCTCCCTCAACTTGGTCTTCACAAACCCTCATTATAACCTTACCTTCTATTCTCTCACCTCTACACTCCCACCCAGTTTACCAAGGAGATCTAAACCATTTCCTCTTCCTGAGGCAATCCATGTGTATTCCTTCTTAGTGTTTTCCACTTTACCTAGCTCCTGTGAGGTTTTGGAATCTAGCTTGTTCATTCTTTGCTTTGTGTCCAAAATCCACTTATGAGTGAGTATATACAATGTTTGGGTTTCTAGATCTGGATTACCTCAGTCAGGATGACTTTTCTAGTTCTATTTATTTGCCTGCAAATTTCATGAGGTCCCTGTTGTTTTGTTTGTTTGTTTTGTTTTTCCATTAATTAGTACTCCATTGTGTGATTGTACCACATTTTATTTATCCACTCTTTGGTAGAGGGACATCTACATTGTTTCCAAGTTCTGGTTACTAAAAATAGTGCTGATATAAATGTAGTTGTTCAAGTGTCCTTGTGTTGTAGTTAAGAATCCATTGGGTATATGCTCAAGAGAAGTATTGCTGGGTCCTGCAATAGAACTATTCACAATTTTCTGAGAAACTGTCAGAGTGGCTGTTCAAGTTTATATTCTCACCAGCAGTGGGGAAGTGTTACACTTTCTCTACATCCTCTCCAACACAGGCTATTAGTATTTTTGATCTTAGCCATTCTGACAGGTATATATGACAGGTATCTCACAAAGGTTGCTTGATTTGCATTTCAATAAATGGCTAAGAATGTTAAACACTTCATTAAATGTCTTTAACCCATTTGAGATTCTTTTGTTGAGAATTCTCTGTTTATATCTATAGCCCATTTAATTGGATTATTTGGTTTTTTGGTTGTCTAGTTTTTTGAGTTCTTATATGTTTTGGAGATCATCCCTCTGTCAAAAGTGAGGTTGGTAAAGATCTTTTCTCATTTTGTAGAGTGTTTTTTGTTTTATTGACCATGTCCTTTGCCTTACAGAAGCTTCTCAATTTCAGAATATTCCATTTATTAATTGTTACTCTCAATGTCTGCTATTGATATTATATTTAGAAATTGATTTCCTGTGTCAACACAATCAAGGCTACTTTCCACCTTATCTTTTTATCAGATTCAGTGTAACTTGATTCATGTGGAGGTCCTTGATTTATTTGGAATTTGGTTGGTGCATGGCAATAAATATGAATCTATTTGTATTCTTCTACTTTTTGACATTCAGTTATGACAGCATCATGTTATAGGTGTTTTCTTTTTTATTGTACAATTTTGAATTCTTTGTCAAAAAATCAAGTATTTATAAGAATGTGGATTAATACCAGGGTGTTCAACTTTATTCCATTGGTTAACTAATATGTCAGTTTTTATGCCAATAACAAGCTTTTTTATTACTATAGCTCTCTAGTAGAGCTTGAAGTCAGAGATGGTGACACTTCTGGAACTTCCTTTATTGTATAGGATTGTTTAGATTATCCTGGGCTTTTTGTTTTTCCCTATAAATTTGAGTGTTTTTTTTTTAAGATTTTGGTGGAAATTACATTGAATCTGTAGATTGCTTTAGGCAAAATTGCCATTTTTACTATGTTCTACCTACCCAAGAGCATGGGAAATCTCCATTTTCTGATATCTTCTTCAATTTCTATCTTCAATGACTTAAAGCTCTTTTTATACACAACTTTCTCTTTATTGGTTAGAGTTACCTCAAGATCTTTTATGTTATTTGCAGCTATTGTAAATGATATTTTTTTCTTCTTCTGTTTATTATTTGTATATAGAAGGACTACTGATTTTTGTAGTCAATATTGTAGCCTGCCATATTACTGTAGGTGTTTATCAGCTGTGGAGTTCCCTAGTAGATTTTCAGAGACACATATATACTATAATATCATTTGCAAATACTGAAAATTTAACTTCTTTCATTCAATTTTGTATCCCATTGAACTCATTTTGTTGTTTTCTAATTTCTGTAGCTAGTACTTTGAGTATTACATTGAATAGCTATGGAGAGAGTGGACAACCTTGTCTTGTTGCTTATTTTAGTGAAATCAGTTTGAGTGTCTGTCCATTTAGTTTGATGTTGGCTATTGGTTTGATGCAGACAGCCTTTACTATATGTAGGTATGTTCCTTGTATCCCTGATCACCACAAGTCCTTTATCATAAAGGGGTGTTGGTTTTTACAGAATATAGTGGGGTTTTGTTCTTTTAGTTTGTTTATATGGTGTCTGACATTGACAGTTTTTCATATGTAGAACTATCCCTGAATCTTTGGGATGAAGCCTACTTGATCACAGTGAATAACTTTTTATGTGTGCTTAGATTCAGTTGGGCAGTATTTTAGCATCAATGTTCATGAGGGAGAATGGTCTATAATTTTCTTTCTTACTTGCATTTTTGTGTGGTTTGGGTATCAAGGTAATTGTAGCCTTATAAAAAAGTTTGGCAATATTCCTTTTTTTTTTGATTGTGTGAAACAATTTGAGGAGTATTGGTATTATTTCTTCTTTAAAATTTAAGTAGAATTTTTCATTAAAACCATCTGGTACTGGGCTTTGTTTTGGGAGGGAGACTATTGATGATTGCTTCTATTTCCTTGGGTATTAGGTCTTTTTAATTTGATTATCTGATCTTGATTTAATTTGGTATGTGATAACTATTCAGAAAATTGTCCATTTCTTTTAGATTTTCCAAATTTGTGGAGTAGTATTTTTTAAAGTATGACATAATGATTCTATGGATTTCCTCAGTGTCTGTTATAACATATTTTCATTTCTGATTTTTGATAATTTGAATGTTATCTCTCTATCTTTTGGTTAGTTTGGATTAGAATTTGTCTTTTTTATTTTTCTCAAAGAATCAACTGTTTGTTTCATTGATTCTCTGTATTGTTCTTTTTGTTTCTATTTTATTGTTTTAAGATCTCAATTTTATTTTTTTCTAGCATATATTTCTCCTGAATAAGTTTCTTTCCTTTATTTCTTGAGATTTCAATTATACTTTTTAAGTTGCTAGTGTAAAATTTCCACTTTCTTTATGTAGGCACTTAGTACTATGAACTTTTCTCTTAGTACTACTTTCATGGTGTCCCATAAGCTTAGGTATATTGCACCTTTATTTTCATTGAATTCTCAAAAGTATTTAAATTCTTTCTTTCTTCCTTGAACCAGTGATGATTCAAAGGAATGTTGTTCAGTTTCCATAAGTTTGTAGGTTTTCTGCAATTTGTGTTGTTGAATTCTAACTTCTGGCTATGGTGTTTTTTTTTCCCCTTCTTTATTTTGTATTTATCAAAAAAACAGTAAAAAGAATTTAAAAATGCCGAAGAGTTAACAATAACTATACAGAGGATAACAATCATAAGCATGGCTTATCAAGGGTGGAAATGCATTTAAGTAGAGGGAGTTACTTTACTTTTTAAATCCCTTGAGAATTGATTTATTACTGAATATTTGGTAAATTTTGGGAAGGTTCTGTGAGGTAGTAAGAAGGTGTATTCTCTTGTGTTTAGATGAAATAGTCTAAAGATGTCTGTTAGATCTATTTGACTTATAACATCTGTTAGTTTCCTTATTTCTCTGTTAATTTTTGGCCTGGCAGATTTATCTCATGCTGAGAGTGGGGTATAGATGTCTCCCACTATTAGTATGTGGGGTTTGATGTGGGGTTTAAGCATTAGTATTGTTTCTCTTACAAATGTAAGTGCCCTAGTACTTGGTGCATAGGTGTTCAGAATTGAGACTTCATCTTGATGGACTTTTCTGTAATAAATATAAACTGTCCTTCTCCATCTCTTTGATTGATTTTAATTAGAAATCTATTTTTGTTAGCTATTAGAATAGCTACACCAGCTTGTTTCTTAGGTCCATTTGAGTGCTAAAACATTTCCCAAGCCTTTACTCTGAGGTGATATCTGTCTTTGAGATTGAGATGTGTTTCTTGTATGTAGAAGAAGTCTGCATCCAGTTTTCTTACTCATTCTGTCATTCTATGTCTTTTTATAGGCAAATTGCATCTATTGATATTTTGACTGAGTACCCTACATTCACTTATTTTCATCACTTTACCTCATTTTGAGTCTCTGTGCTAACCACTGTCTACTGACATAATATTCTGATGAGAAGTAGGAGTTGCACTATTTTGTTCAAGGACAAGAATTTTAAAAAGTAGTTTGAGGTCATGTCCATTTTAAACCTGAAATTGCATTTTTAACTCAGTGCGAGTTTCCTAGATTAATTAATGTTGCACACAAAAGTAGTCTTTTTAAATGTGTGGCTTTGTTTAATTACTAACACTATATTATTGATGCTTGAAAGGGTATACATTCATTTAATATTTTTGAAAACTTGTTTGAGACAAGATCTTGTAGTGTTTTATATTCCCAGTGTCAGTCTACAAATGATAGATATTTTAAAACTCTCTACAGCATTTGAGGATTCATCTTACATATAGATGGATACTGTATATATGTATTTCTGTTTGTGTAATGTAAAGTTTTCATTGGAATTTTTCTGATGCTAGATATTGTTGAATGTATTTGTATGTGTTCATATTATTTTAATCTATAAAACCTCTATGAACCCTTTTTGCTGTGAGGCCTCTTTGGGTCTATGACCTATTCAGTTCTTCCATCTCATTTTCTTTTTCTTTTTCTTTTGTATAGAAATGATCTTTATTCTTGTTTGCACATTCTTGTGGCAGCCTAAATATATAAAAGATATGGAAAAATTTTAAATTTTTTTTAATTTTGTATTTATCAAGAAAAACAGTAAATTGAATTTAAAATCCTGAAAAGTTAACAATAACTATAAAGAAAATAAAAATCATAAGCATGACTTATCAAGGGTGATAATGCAAATAATTTGCTACACATAAAATTACTTTGTGTTCAGCTTTCCCTCTGAATTTTTTTTCCTATCCCTGTATATCCCCATTCAAGGTCCCTTCCCCCTCCCGTCACATCAGGTCATTTTTTCTTTCTCCACCACTCCCCATCCCCTCCCTGGGCAGGCTACAGACAGTCCCATGGTCCCACTGATCCAATAAAGCTTAGTTCAGTCTCCTATCCTGGCATATCCAGTTTTGTCTCCCTTCTCTCAAGAGTGAGTCAGGTGTTCCTATAGGTGTAGTGGGATCTGAGGGGTCAGTCTAGGGTGTTTCTGATCCCAAGTTGTTTAGTAGTTGTGGTTTGCAGCTTGGGCATGCTTGGCTTTTTTCTTGTTACTTTGTTTAGAGACCACTAATGAGTGAATACATCCCCTGCTTATCTTTCTGGGTTTGTGATACCTCACTCAGGAGGATATTCTCCAAATCCATCCATTTGCCTGCAAATTTTAGGATATCATTTTTCTTACTTCTGAGTAGTATTCCATTGTGTAGATGTACTACAGTTTGTTAATCCATTCTTCAGTTGAGGGACATCTAGGCTGTTTCCAGGTTCTTGCTATTACAAATAATGCTACTATAAACATAGTTGAGCTAATGCCTTTGGAGTGTGACTGTGCATCTTTAGGGTATACACCCAGAAGTGGTATTGCTGGGTGCTTGGGGAGATTGATTCTCAGTTTTCTGAGAAATCGCATATTGCATTCCAAAGTGGCTGAACAAGCTTACACTCCCACCAACAATGGAGGAGTGTTCCCCTTGATCCACATCCTCTCCAACATAGGCTGTCATCTGTGCCTTTTATCTTAGCCAATCTAACAGGTGTTAGGTGGTATCTCAAAGTTGTTTTGATTTGCATTTCTCTGATGGCTAAAGATGATGAACACTTTTTCAGGTGCCTTTCAGCCATTTGTAGTTCCTCTGCTGAAAATTCCCTTTTTAGATCTATACCCCATTTTTTGATTGGGTTATTCAAGAGTTTGGGCTCTAGATTCTTGAGCTCTTTACTTATCTTAGAGATCAGTCCTCTATCACTTGTAGGGTTGGTGAAAACCTTTTCCCATTCTGTAGGCTGTCGTTTTGTCCTATTGACAGTGTCCTTGGCTTTGCAAAAGCTTCCCAGCTTCAGGAGATCCCACTTATTGATTGTTGGTCTTAGCATCTGTGCCACTGGTGTTATATTTAGGAAGTGGTCGCCTGTGCCAATTCATAGAAGTGTATTTCCCACTTTCTTTTCTATCAAGTTCAAAGTGGCTGGGTTTATATTGAGGTCTTTCATCCACTTGGATTTGAGTTTTGTGCAGGGTGACAGGCTTGAATCTATTTGGATTTTTCTACTCACTTCCATCCAGCTATGCCAACACCATTTGTTAAATATGCTATCTTTTTTCAATTGAATGTTTTGGGCCCTTCCATCTCATTTTCATCTTCTTCTGATTTTACTTGTTTGACATTTCTAGGATAATTAATGAAAAAGTATAAACATGAATCAATGATTCCTCTATGAAAATGAATGCATCTTATTTTAAAAGTTTAGTTTTTAGTAACTTTTGGTTTTGATGACAGGGTCTCACCTCAGCCTGGCTTCTGTCTTCGCATGTAGCTGGAGCTGAACTCCCTAACCACAACCTTAGTGATAAGATTACAAGCATGTCCTACCATTTAAAATGGCCTTTAAAATTCTTTTATCACTTCGTTGCTCTGGAAAGAGGTAAAAAACCAATTATTTCTTGATTAAATCAGAATTTTTTTTTAACAGAGCCCAGCAGGAACTCTTTTCAAACTATTGATCATTAGAATTCCTAGAACTTCTTAAGAAGTGTTTTATTCAGAAATTGTGGCCAATATGTTAGACAGAATTTGACCATACTGGCACTCTAATTGCAATTCTAGTCTCTGTCATGAGAGAAATAAATGTATGCTATTTAAAGTGTGTAAGTGGTAAGTGTTTTGGTATAATAGCCTAACGGTCAACATGAATTTGTATCTATATAGTATGTTTCTATATAGAAGTCCTCAAAAGAACATGAATGAGGGTATTCAGAGCATTGTTGTTTGTGGCACTGGTATACCTAGTAAACATAGATGTTCCTGAGAAGAGAAAGAGATTAGATAACAAAATTTCCTGTGTAAATTCTAAAGGGATATTGTTACTCCTTTAGAAGTAATGAGTAGAGGAAATAGATGATAAAGTGAATATCATGATGAATTATATTACAGGCAAGCACATGTATTAAAGCAGCAATAGTGGCCCATATTTTCACAAAAACACAAATATGTGTCAAAGCAGTAAAAACAGATATATTATCAAAAAGGAAATGTGTGAGAGGAATGACATTCTGTTTCTCTCTTACACACACACACACAAAACATAAAATTTAGTAAAAACAGTGAGGCCAGTGATGAACTACTGAATTCAAGTAGTTAGTAGTTATACATTCACTTACAAGAGTTTCCAGTTGACTCCAAGCTTTATTGATAATTCAAAGGGCTGCCAGAAAAATCCTTTAAACTTTTTGAAAACAGGAGGCACTAGATGGGAAGGCATTGAGGATGGGATTTAATAAAAAAATATATGACATGCTTATATGAAGAATTTCTAACACTAAATAAAAATATGGTTCAATAAATATAAATTCTCTTTAATGAGAAATTTAACAGGTAGAGGAGTGCTTCTACTTAAAGGCCTGGTTTTGTTTAGTCAGTGAATCACCTGCAAGGAATCTCAAATATGATCCAATAACTTTTGAAATTATTTAAAGAATAACATTTAAACACTAGCTAAGGGATAAGCGAAAGAGAGGGGTGAATGGAGAATCTACCAAGATATGAAAGTGGTACTTTCTGATTGCTCAGATACAGCCTAGTTTTTCTGGAAGCCACCTCTCAACAGGAGATCATAGGCAGTGCTTTGTGGAGTCTGACAGGTTCTTATTGGCTGACCAGGTTTTGCTCCTCAACCAGGATTGAAGGGTGTGGTCTTGCTTTGTTCTGGTAGCTAGATGAGTAGGGTGCTGAGAGTTCTGTGTTAGACTCTGGTAGACTGTATTGTGGAAGTGAGTGGGGCGGGCAATGGAGCTTACTGCAGATATGCCCCCCTTCACCTGAGAGGACCAGCAAATGAATGCCTTGACTTCCTATCCAGCCGTTCCAACGCCTCAGGTCAGAAAATTTCAGGAAGTTATAGAAAGGTGAAAGGACTAGAGCTAAGTGTTTTTCTTTCTTGAGCAGTTTCCCTTTTCCTGAAACTTTTGTCATTTCCTGGTCTGGCATGAATTTTTCCTCAACTCACACCTTTCCATATAATGTCCCCTTTAAATATTTCCTATCTTCTCTATGAGATGGCCTCACTGTCCTGTACTTGTAGGAGCCAAAAATCCTTTAAGAGGCCAAGAAGATCCTTGTGGTGGCAGCAGAGGAGACAAAGGGAAGGGGCTTATGAAAAGATTTTTAAAAACTCTGGATGGCCAAAAGCCCTCACTTGATAGCTACCATTTGACAACATAGAGCTGCATAAAAATTATCCTGAGTAAGAAGAAATCTATCTTACTGAGCACCAGAGTCTATACTAGTGACCTGACCAGGTCAGAGACTCAGCATGGTCAAGGCCTCTCAACTCTGTAGAGGTCTTACTGCTGAGTCATGTCCAGTCATGGACACTGACAGTTACCACAGAGCCCCCATGTGGTACTCAAAACAAAAGCAATCATATATAAGCAGATGACATTCCCTGTGGTCTGTGGTGAGCCCTTGGAAAGAAGGGTGGGTAGATGGTCTGGTAAGAGAATGACATTGCTTTCTACATGTTTGGGAGCCTGGCAACAGGTCTACTCACAAGCTGCTGCTGAAGGATTTATTCTGTTGGCATCCATACAGAAGATGAACTCACTCTTGGTGCTTTATTTCATGGGACAGAATGTGAGGGTATAAAGAGCTGATGTTTCTATGTGTGTTTGGCAGGGGTAGGGGTTGAGGGAATGGTTTTAGGGTTCAAGTATGAGATACTACATGATATCAGTTATGTAGCCAGCAGTATCAGCTTCCACATTGAGCATACTAGACCTCTACCTCCTCATAGATTTTATTGTGCCCCACTTTGTGACATAGTCTAGTTAATAACTTCAGTAGAGCCCAAGGTATCACCTAACAAAAATAAAGCAGTAGCACCTAAAGAAAATAGTGACTTCAAGCCGTACTAAATACAGCACTGATTAACCTAATTCACCTCAGCATTTTTGATTGACAGGGCAGTGTGCATGGTCTATTTGTAGTGCAGGCTATCAATCAGAAGACACTGTTTAAAGAAAGTTTTAAATTATAAATATGTTCTACCAAATATCCTCATTTATATATTTGTCAATGTTTTTATCTTTAAAGGTAGATAAATAATCCTCTGATAAGGGCTTCTTTGATGCTTTACAGCATTACTGGTGAACAGATATATGAGGAGGAATGAAGAAGGAATAAGGATGGAGTTGCCAGTGAAAGATGAATCTGCTGTGTTACAGAATCTATTGCTAGATAAAACAGCATGAATATAAACAAGTTGTGGTAGAAAGAGTATATTTCAGCTTACTATTCCACAGCATTGTACATTGCTTATGGAAACAAGGGTAGAAACTCAATGCAGAAAACAGGAGACACAGCATGAAGCAGAGCCTGTAGGGGAATGCTGCTTCCTGGATTACTCCTTCCTGGTGCACAGCCTGCTTGCTTACAACACTCTGGACCAACAGCCGCGAGGATAGCAACATCTACAGTTGGCTGAGCCCTCCAAAGCCAATCACTAATTAAGAAAATATAGTACAATCTTGCCTACATAACAATGTATAAGGAAATTTTCTCAATTGGCAGTCATTTTTATATAGGTCTCTTTTCCTTTTGTTGGTTTGTCTTGTCTGTAGTTTTATATATTATTTTGTTACATAATAAATGAATGAATGGATGCAATAAAGAAAACCTAGCCACTAGGATAAAAACCTAACAATGGAAATGTCACTTATATCTGCTTGGAGAAGCAAAAATCAATTTCTCCAATAGAGTGACCTTGGATATATCAACTACTCTAGGACACACTTCATTTTCAGTAGTAATTGACCAATCAGACTTCATAGGTTTTTTTTTTTTTGGTGTGTTTGTGTGTGTGTGTGTGTGTGTGTGTGTGTGTGTGTGTGTTTATTTGTTTACATCTTGGTGGGGTTCTTTTGGAGGTGAGATTTGCTTTCTTGATTTGGGGGGATTTTTGTCAAGTTGTATTTTTTGTCTTCTATATTTAATGAAACAACCTAAAGGTAAATTGATAGGGAGGGTTGTTGTAAGGTTTTTGGTTGGCCTTTTTAGCTTATCTTTAAGGATGGGACCCACTGTCCCACAGAAACACATGTAATCTCATAGAATCACACAGATGCTTGTATTATTTTTACACTGATTGACTTAGGGCCCAGGCATGTAATTTGTTAGTGCTTATTTTTCATCTAACTTATCTTGTTTAGCCATGTGGCTTGGTACCTTTTCTCAGAGCAGCATTTTAGTCTCTTGGTCATGTCTATGGCAGCTCTTTCTGGTGGCTTTGTTTGGTATTTGTTTTGTCTCTCTAGTGGCTTTGCTTGGTGTTTGTTTTTATATCTGGTGTCTGTGTTTTGTTTTGAGATGTTTTGAGTATTTTTGGCCTGGTAGCTCCACTCACACCTCCTGTTTGTCTTTGGATAACTAGTTTTTATTGAACCCTTAGGCAGGACAAATATTTATATTATCAGCAAAAGGACTTGGAGGAATGGTAGAATATGATCAAAATAGTCTTAAATTTAGAAATTGTTTTAAATAACAAAAAAACTAGTACAAAGGAGTATAAATTGTGTAGCCCTTAAAGATTCCCTTATCTCAAATGACTTTGGCTTGTATCAACTTAAAATAAATTGGCAGCCCAACTGAATTTTTGTCAACTTAATCCAAAAATAACAATACTATTCAATTTCAACACTTTTTAAATAACTTTCCCTATGATAGTATGCTAATAATGATATTACTATTTATTGTAGTATAGATCTATAAGTTCCATGGTCTTCAAAATTTCAATACTTTAAAAGTTTAGTCTCTTTAAGGATGTGGAGCAAGGGGAACACTCCTCCATTGTTGGTGGGAGTGTAAGCTTGTTCAGCCACTTTGGAATGCAATATGGAGGTTTCTCAGAAAATTGAGAATCAATCTCCCCAAGGACCCAGCAATACCACTTCTGGGTGTATACCCTAAAGAGGCACATTCACACTCCAAAAGTGTTAGCACAACTATGTTCATAGCAGCATTATTTGTAATAGCAAGAACCTGGAAACAGCCTAGATGTCCCTCAACTGAAGAATGGATTAACAAACTGTGGTACATCTACACAATGGAATACTACTCAGCAGTAAGAAAAAATGGTATCCTTAAATTCACAGGCAAATGGATGGATTTGGAGAATATCCTCCTGAGCGAGTTATCACAAACTCAGAAAGATAAGCAGGGGATGTACTCACTCATTAGTGGTCTCTAAACAAATAAACAAGAAAAAAAGCCAAGCATGCCCAAGCTGCAAACCACAACCACTGAACAGCTTGGGATCAGAAAAACCCTGGACTGACCCTTCGAATCGCACTCCAACTATAGGAACACCTGATTCACTCTTGAGGGAGGGGCAACAAAACTGGATTTGCCAGGCGTGGAGACTGATCCAAGCATTATTGGGTCAGTGGGACCATAGGACTGTCTGCTCCCTGCCCAGGGAGGGGATGAGAATTTATGAAGAAGAAAAAATGACCTGATGTGGTGAGAGGGGGACGGGTCCTTGAATAAGGATATACAGGGATGGAAAAAAAATTCAGAGGGAAAGCTGAACACAAAGTAAATATATGTGTCGCAATCTTATTTGCATTATCAC
>PVIH01022964.1:0-25907 GCA_004025045.1 Sigmodon hispidus | reverse complement strand
TCTTCTATGATTTTATTGAAAACATTATCTGTGCCTTTGAGCTGGTATTCTTCTCCTTCTTCTATTCCTATTATTCTCAGATTAGGTCTTTTCATGGTGTCCCAGATTTCCTGAACATTTTGAGTTATGGCTTTTTTAGTTTTACTATTTTCTTTGACTGATATATCTATTTGAGCTACTGAGTCTTCCACTTCAGAGAGTCTATCTTCCATCTCTTGAACTCTGTTTGTTATTCTTGTATCTGTGGTTCCAGCTTTTTATTCAGATTTTCTATTTCCATCTTTGCCTCATTTTGTGCCTTTTTTATTGCTTCTATTTCAGCTTTTAGTTCCTGGCATGTTTCTTTCATATATTTGTTCATCTCTTCCAATTTTTTGTTTGTATTTTCTTCTATTTCTTTAAGGCTATTTTCCATATCTTCTTTGAGAGCTTTGATGATCATCAAAAAGGAATTTTTGGTGTTGCTTCCTTCTGTTTCCTCTTCATTGCTCAGTTCAGGTCTTGTATTTGTTGTAAGATTGCCACTGTCTTCTGGAGTTACCTTGTTGTTCTTTGTATTATTATGTAAGTTTTTGCACTGACATTTGCTCATGACTTCAGTGGTTTACGATTAGGTGGCTCCTGTTCAGTTGTGGCACTCAGGCTTGTGCGCCTCCTGTCACCCTTCTGGGCGGGGTCTGAGTCTGTCCTTCAGAATCCCCTGAAGTTATCTGTTTGCTCAGTTCAGCGTGGAGGTGGGTAGTCATGCAAATTTCCTCAGCAGCAGCTGGGGGAACATGACAGGCAGACTTTATCTGTGCCTGCTACAGAATGCCCTGGGACTCGCTCTGCTGACAGCACCAGGTCCCGAAAGCAGAACCGGAACCGATGGGAGCTCAACTCTCCCTCCCTGGCTGGGATATAGGTGCTTGGGCCTGGTGACCCCTCCTCACCTCTGGGCGGGGTCTGAGTCTGTTCTTCAGGGACCCCAGTTGTTATCTGTTTGCTCAGTTGGAGGTGGAGGTGGGTAGCCCTGCAAATTCCCTCAGCAGCAGCTGGGGGGAACATGACAGGCTGACTTTATCTGAGCCTGCTACAGAGTGTGCTGGGACTTACTCTGCAGACAGCACCTGGTCCCTGTAAATGAAATCTTGCCAAAACCAGTAGGCAGTTTTTTTTAGTAGATGGAGATTATACTATTATTGTTATGATTATTCTTTTATTAATTTAATGTTGCTAGATTGCACTTCCTGCCTAGGAAATATGGTATTGGTATTTTTACCAGAAGACTACAAATTGGCATCACAATTGTACACTTATCATTACATTTTATATATTTATATGAAACCTAGTCATATAAAGATATTCAAAGGTCCCTACTAAGTCTAGTGGTGAGTCAGAAGATGTTTAGTCACATTACCGATGGCTGCCATTTATTCACTCATTGTTATACTCAATCTCTCTATGAGTAAAATGACCTTAATAACTTCTGTTTATTAAGATCAATAAAAGGAAATCACATAACCTGGTACATAGTTGGCAGTTCCTCTTAAGAAATATTATATCTCTATTCTTCTCATATCCTTATGCTTTTAAAAGTAACTCGTCTCCAAAATGACAGTATTTTCTTATTTTATCTTAGGTGAAAATTAAACTACCTGATACAAACCCCTCTGAAATTCAAATTGACATTCAAGAAACTCTCCTTGATCTTCGCACTCCTAAAAAGTGAGTAAAACATAGGATTGAAATAGAATATTATCACATTAATGAGTCATTAGAATATTGCTTTTTAAAGTGTAGTTTTCATCAACCTAAAAATTCTAAGGATGAAATCTTCATTGAGAATCCAGATATTTTATTCTGCACAATAAAGTGAATCTGGGGGCTAGGATATAATTCTGTGGTAAAGTGCTTGCCTAGCACTCACAGGACTAAGAGCAATCCAAGAAATGTTTGAAAATATTTAGCTTTCATATTTTGCAACTGCCTATTGGGTGTGGGTTGAAACCACTGAAACGTAGTTCTTAACATTGTAATATATGGCTGAAAGTGCTAAGCTGTAAGCCTTGCTTACATACTAATAGGAAATTTGGTACAGTGGTTATATACAGAAACATTATCTTTAAACTTTTTTGATGTTAGTAGGCCTCTAAGATAAAATTTGAGATATGTTTATTTTTTTAAAAATCCACAAATCATAGTCTTCTCATTATATCAGTTCAAATTCTGTTGCTCAGACCATGCATTCAAGAAAATTCTTTATATATATGTACATGTATATACATATATGTGTTGGTTTTTTAACATAGCCACTACTGTTTCTCCTCCCTTGCCTCTTCCCAGTCATCCCCCAGCTTTTCCATATTCATTTCTCAGGGAGAGTAAGGACTTCCAGGGTAAGTCAGTGCATTCTGGCATATCCAGTTGAGGTAGGATCAATCTCCTCTCCTCAGTAACAAGGCTGAGCAAAGTGTTCCTCTATAGAAAATGGGCTCCAAGAAGCCAGTTCATGCACTAGGAATATATTCTGGTCCCACTGCCAGAGGCCCCACAAACTATCCACACTGTCATCACATTCAAAGGACTTAGTTCAGTCCCACACATGTTTCCTAGCTGTTAGTTTAGAGTCAGTGAGCTCTCAGTAGCTTGGCTCAGCTGTCTCTGTGGGTTTCCTTGTCCTGATATTGACCCCTTTGCTCATATAATCTCTCCTTCCTCTCTTTGACTGGACTGTGCTTAGCTGTGGATCTGCTTCCATCAGTTGCTGGATGAAGGTTCTATGATGACAATTAGGGTGCTCATCAATTTGATTATAGGAGAGGGTTAGTTTAGGCATCCTCTCCACTATTGCTTAGAGTCTTAGCTGTGGTCATCTTTGTGGGTTCTTGGGTATTTCCTTGGCAATAGGTTTCTCTCTAACCCCACAGTAGTTCCTTCTCTGAGATTCCATCTTATACCTGTCAGAATGGCTAAGATTGGAAACAGTGATGACAGCCTATGCTGGAGGGCATATGGAGCAAGGGGAACAGTCCTCCATTGCTGGTGGGAATGTAAACTTGTATAGCCACTTTGAAAATCAGTATGGTGGTTCCTCAGAAAACTGGGAACAATCTACCCAATGATCTAGCAATACCACTATTGAGCATATACTCAAAGGATGCACAGTCTTACCCCAAGGACATTTGCTCAACTATGTTCATAGTGGCATCATTCATAATAGCTAGAACCTGGAAACAACCTAGATACCCCTCAACTGAAGATTGAATTAAAATATATGATACAGCAGTAAAAATATGACATCCTGAAATTTGTAGGCAAATGGATGAATCTAGAAAAAATCATCCTGAGTGTGGTAACACAGACTCAGAAGACAAATATGCTATGTACTCACTCATAAGTGGATTTTAGACATAAAGCAAAGGGTAACCAGGCTGCAGTCCATACCCACTGAACAGCTAGGTAATGAGGAACCTAAGAGAGAATTCTATGGACCTCTTTGGGAAGGGAAGATAGAGAAGGTCTTCAGAATAGATTCGGAGCACAGGGAGAGGGAGCAAGGGGAGGTGGGAAGAGAACATGTGGGAATGAAATAGTTGAGTTGGGAGAGGGACAGAAAGGGAGAACAGTGAAATAGATACCTCAGGAAAATTCTTACAAAATATTTCACCTGAAGCATAATAAACCAGCTATGTGTCTCAAAACTACCTCCTTTAAAAGGACATCATTGGAATTTTGCACATAGTAGAAGAACTATCTAAATAACTCACGGATTCGTCCCTTTCTGTGTGGATGTGCAGTAGTGATCATGTATTGGTGATGGCTGCAGCCCACATCTGCACATGCACACTTAGGCCCTGTCTACTGAGAAAGTGAGGCTAATAATAACTCATCACTATTTACCACTGGGCTTAGGAAGCACACAGTTTCTGGAACATTCTTTTCCTTTATTATCAATATCTACAATTTTCTTTTGTTGATCTTAGGCTTTGAGATGATTAAAAAGATGAATAGTCTACAAAAAGACTACTCTTCATTTCTGCAGTAGATTAATTTAACACAAAATGATCTATAGATGACTCTAAACTTTCTTCTGATCATTCTAACCACTTAAAAGTGTATTCTCACAAAAATATCCCATCTTACAAAAATTAGATTGACTATTCTTACCATCACTCCAAGGAGTAGTTAAGCTTTACACAATATTTTTATATGCACTTATTCTTCTTACAACCTTTGAAAGGAAAGTTGCTTAAATGCACAGTCTCCTATGGTATTTCCATGCCTGTTGAAATCACACACATATCTACAGCTCGTGCAGTTAATTTCCGTTTCTCTAGCAGTTCTCACTGTCTCCATCAATCTTGAGGCAGCCAGCTGCTCTAGTTTTGCCGTCATCTCAGATAGCCATCAAACTTCCCTAAATGAAAGTCTCTCACAGAGGCACTTTTCCACATAGAAAATGGGCTGCACTAGGTCATTTGCATACTAAATTTATGTTAAGTTATTTAAAGAACATGTACAAATGAAAAATAACATATATACTTTGCTTTCTCTTGTTGTTATAAAACCCTGACCAAAAGCAACTTGGGGAGGAAAGGGCTTATTTCATTTTTGCAGTTCTCAGATCATAGTCCATCATTGAGGAAAACCAGAGCAGAAACTCAAGCAGACCAGGAACCTGAAGATAAGAATTGAAACAGAGGACATGGGGGATTGGGGCTTACTGGCTCAGTGAGAGACCTGTCTCAAAAAAAAAAAATGAACTATTGAGGAAGACACTTGATGCCAGCCTCTGGTCTTCACATGTATTCCCTTGCACATGTGCACACAGAGAATCAAACATACACCACATCTGCACATACATACTTAGACCCTGTCTACTGAGGTGAGGTTAATAAGTGTTTCACATATTTAAATTTCTTCAGGTAGCAGCATGCGGTAACTCTTTGCATAATTCAGATTCATACCTCTTAGACAGGATTATGGTTGGCTCATCGCAGTGATACATCTACAAGCATACAACTGTCCAGCAAGTGATCCATAAACAGCAAGATAAATCAAGCAATCTATTACAACAAATTTTTGTCAATGTGTAGTAGTAAGAACTAGAAGCAAGCAGAAAGAAATATTTTCATTGATCTGGCATTGAAATCATTCCAGGCCAAGTACTTGAAGTCTACATGTGTAGTAGAGATTGAGCCTAAAGTGATGTTAGCAGAAGTGTTAAAAGAACCACTACAATTTCAGATTTATATCAGCTGTCTGCAGTCTACCTACATATAATACTGACACCGAATTAGCCAAACAAACCAAAAGAGGCATGGTTCTATTTCTATGCTAGAAACATAACCTGAGACTATTTATATAATGCAAATCAAGGTCAATTTAAAGAAAAAGGAAGACTCATTCAAAACAATTACTTGAATTTTTTTCTTTCGTTTTTCAAGACAAAGTTTCTTGGTGAAGTAGTTCTGGCTGGCCTTGAACTCACAGAGATCCACCTGCCTCTGCCTCACACATGCTGGGGTTAAAGGTGTTTGCCACCACTGCCCAGCAACTATTTCGATTTTTAAAAATGGGAAAGGCTCTTACTGTGCAGCCAAGGGTAGCCTGGGATTCTCATTGTTACCTACATTGGCCTTGAACTTGGAGTCTTCCTGATTTCATATTCAGAGTGTAAGGATTATAGGTATGCATGCACCACATTTGGCTTGCATTCTGAGAAGTATAAAGATCAAAACTGATAACATGATCTGTGTTATATAGGTATATTCTTATTTGGTATTTATACTGTTTAAATACTTATATGGGAAACTCAGGCATCCTGGTTACTCTCTCTCTCTCTCTCTCTCTCTCTCTCTCTCTCTCTCTCTCTCTCTCTCTCACACACACACACACACACACACACACACACACATGCAAGGAAGTTAATTCTGGGTTCTAATCTTATTTTGTTGTATCTTTTCTCATTTTTTAGGAAGCTGATAGTAAACTTTCCACAGCCTGTGGAATGTAACAGTGCCAAAGCATCCTATATCCAGGAAGCTGAAACACTTGAAGTCAGGATGACCCTCCAAAAGGAGTTTGATTTTTAATATTTCCTGAAACTACATGAATAAGAAGAGATGGAAGAATACATAGCAGTGTTAACAATTCTTTTAGATTTTGAATATTGGTTGTGTTCTCTTTTGTGTCCTGACATATTTTAGAAAGGCCCAGAATTTTAGTGGAGTTTTGATCAGGTACAATCACTTCTGTTACTGTTAGGAAATATGGTTCTCTCATACAATAAGGTGCTGTTCCATTTTTATAGTTATAGCTGAATAAAATATTTACAGGTTGACCAACTAGATTACACAGTCAATTGCATGGCACAACTGTGACCATAAAATAGGTGAGCTAACTTAAGTCAGCAATCAAAAGATTTAGTTAATTACACTACAATAGAATGTGCTACTTGGGGAAATCACCAGAAAAACTTCATGTGGTTATTTTTTTCATTGATTTTTATGAATGATTTAGGATGTTTTCTATGTATGCCCCCAATATTGCTCTGTAACATACATGTAAAAAAGGACTATAAGTAATTTACTCTGTCATATGAGCCATGATTACTTGAAAAAGTACTATTTATAGATATATTTGTAGATTCAGTTTTCCCTTATTTTTATTTTCCTAATTGGACATTCTTATTTTTTATACATTGTTCCAGTGTTCCTTGCATTTTTTGTGCTATTGAATAAATTTATATTTTATTGTTGTAACTTGACTTCAAGCATCATTGTAGTCTGTGAGATTAACCTAGAGAGTAAATTTTGAAACGAGATAAACATCTGAAATATGGTTCTCACTTCTATGTTAACCATCAAGAGAATACTCAGTAAAATATTTCCTGGTGTCAATTATGGTTATAACTACCAGACATCTACTTTGTGACTAGATCAGACAGAAAGAATTAGACTGAGGTTTTGAGAGAAGTGATTATCAAAGCCCTATGCCAAGAGACTGTGACATTTAAGTGGCACTCTAAGTGTGTTCTGTGAGGGGAAGTGGGAAGGGCGAGGGGAATACAAAAGAAATTAGTGTCTATGAATTTCAGACACTGGTATTGCAGCACTAAAAGTTTTTTTTGCTTTGCTTTATTAGTATCTTCTTTGACAGTTATATTTTAAGAATTTAAGATCACAGGTCAGGAGTACTATTGCACACCTTTAATCCCAGCACTCAGGAGGCAGAAGCAAGTAGATTTCCCTCAGTTCAAAGCCAGCCGGTCTACATAATGAGTTCCAGGACAGCTAGGACTATATACAGAGACCTTGTCTCAAAAAATAATTTAATATCACAACCTAAAATGTAATCTCTGGGGCAATATTAAGTACCAACCTTTTTTTTTCTCTAGAGAGCATCAGTGAAGGCTGGGATGTAGCTCAGTGGTAGAACATTTGCTTGGCATGTGAGAGCATTGGTGACTCTGAAAAGTGTGTCTCTGTTTTCCCTTTAACACTGGCTCTAATTATGAAGACAAGTTTTACTCAAAGTAATGGAATGCCTTTAAGTTGTCCCTAGACCAGAAGATTTTTAGGCCTCCATGACTTGGCCTTTAGTTATGTTGTGCTATATCAATTACATAAAAAGACAGAGCTCCAAGAACAGTGAAATATGCTCAATAATTATGCTTGTCTAGAAATCAGAAATCATCCTCCTGTACTGTCCTTAGCCTAGAGTAAAAATAGCATTGGTTATGCTGTTAATTTTTTAAAGGCAAATTCACAGACTTTCTTCTTTTAAATAGAAATCGTCCAATAAAAAAAATGTAGAAGTGGCAATATAAAAGGAAAATTATCTTGTCACCATTTTAAGTCAATCATAGTCACTTTCAGAATTGTAATTTAAAACCATAATTGTGTCATAGCATATCTTCCTATCCTGGCTTGTTTTCTCTTGCTGTGAGGAAACATGACCAAAAGCTACTTGAGAATGAAAAGGTTTATTTCATTTTCACTTCCACATCAAAGTTCATCATCTGGGAGAGTTGTTAAGAACCTGAAGGTAAGCACTGAAACAGAAACCGTGGACAGAAGAAGCTACTTGCTGGTTTGCTCTCCATAGCTTGCTCAGCCTGCTTTCTTATGCCTTCCAGGACCACCTGAGCAGGGGTGGCACCACCCATAGTGACTGGGCCCTTCGTCATCAACAAAATGCCCTCACAGATATGATCACAGACCAGTCTGATAGACACAATTCCTAAGGTTCCTTCTTCTTGGATAACTGGCTTTTGTCATGTAGACCAAAAATCAAACCTCCCCTTATTTGCATTATCAGCCTTGATAAGCCATGCTTATGATTTTTATCTTCTTTATAGTTATTGTTAACTTTTCAGCATTTTAAATTCATTTTACTGTTTTTTTGATAAATACAAAATAAATAAAGAAGAAAAAAATCAAAAAAAATCAAACCTCCCCCTGAAACCTAATCAGCACAAAAAAAAAATTAAGACAAGGGTCTTAGGGAATGGAGAGCAGTAAAGCTTTTCAACATAAGGGATAGCAGATGTGGAGATGTGGCTTTCAAAGAGCAGTGGGCTGAAAGAAAGGAAAGACATGATCTTGGGGGAACTATGACTGGAAAGAAGGTCGGAAATGTAGACCAGAGAACTGTCCTGCAGAACCTTGCAAACTATGGTTAAAAATCTGTACTTTGTTCTTAGTGCTTGAGGGAAAAAAGAGTATGCTAGGTAATAGGAACAGAGAAGAACAGAAGGCAGTTGGGATATATTGCAGCAGCACAAACAAATTATTTCATTTTGTACTTTAAAAGAATATATTGTTGATTTTATTCATTAGAAAATTGTGCATGGTGGTATACTGGAACTAGGAAACTTTAACAGTATTCAAAATACTTTGAAATTAAAACAAAACAAGAAAGTACTTACAAGCTGGTGCCTCTTCCTAATTTGTTTTCCCTAATGCACACCACAGTTCTCCCACCACCCCTCCATATAGGATGATCATAGTGGATAAAATGGTTTTAGAATCTACTTTCTTCTCATTTCTTTTTTTAAAGTTGTTTTTATTTATTATGTATACAGTATTCTGCCTGCATGTGCCCCTGCACGTCAGAAGGCACCAGATCTCATTGTAGATGGTTGTGAGCCACCATGCAGTTGCTGGGAATTGAACTGAGGACCTCTGGAAGAACAGCCAGTGCTGCTAACTTCTGAGCCCTCTTCTCATTTCTAAGTACATGTGTTTTAAGTTATTTTCCTCTTGTAATGTAATTGTATTATCTTGTGGTAAAATAGTGTGATAAGTGGTCTATGTGTGTTTTTTTTGTTGTTGTAGTTGTTGGTTTTTTTTTGAGGGATGGGTTCTTATGGCATACCCAGAGTGGCCTGGAATTTGCTATGTAGTACATATAGGCTAGCCACTAAATCACAGTTAATCCTGTTCTGCTTTCATCTCCCAAGTACTGGGATTACAGGAGTGCTACCATGCCTGGCTTGCTGCAATGTCTTTTCTAATAAGTTATTTTTTTTCAAGAAAATTTCACATAATATTAACATGAATGTATGAACTTCCACTAGTATTTACCTGCCATGATCTTTTTACATCATTTTCCACACCTTCCATGTTTTATATAAGGTGAACAGCAAACATAAATTTGGAACTTCTTTCTTCAACTAGGATTTTGTATTCAAAAGTGTTATTATAGTTGCATTCTTATGATACGTTTTAATTTATCTACAGTTTGTTATTGATTTAAACTTTTATTCTGATTTCTATACACTGTTTTCTTTCTTCCCCATTAATCAAAATTTAAAATTCTCTATATTTTTAACCTCTGCTTTGGAAGTTCCACAGTTCTAGCTTTTGTCTCTCTTTTAAGCTCATGACCCTAAAGTTTTCTAGTTCTGCCATCCCATGAAATTACTCAAGACCTTACTTTTAACTCAGCCATGCCTTTTCTACTCTCTTTATATCTCTTGGTTATGAATTATTATCATTTATCACAGTCAGTACCCGCCTGTTTATCTTTCCTTTCTCTGGGTTAGTGAGTCCCCTCTTAAGCACATACTTCAGTATTCTGTTCAACAAAGGTCTGTTTCTGAATCCTCTCATGGCACATGTAAAACTATTTTTTCGTTCATTTCTAAAAATATTTTTATTGTTTGTGTTTTAGAAAAATATTTTAACTGGGCTTCAAAGTTCTAATTCTTAGGACATTGCCTTTTCTCTCTGAACTTAGCCACACAAGGGGAAGATTTCTAGGCTAGGATGCAGATTGGCTTTTTGGTGTTTTGTTTTTTAACCAATCCATCTATGTTCAGAGGATATGACCTGGAGTGGGATTATGTTCTGGTACATTGTAAATATTTGTCCCTCCTGGTTTAATAAAATGTTGATTGGATAGAAGGCAGACAGGAAGTATGAGCAGGAGTACCATACTAGGAAAACTCTGGAAACAGGAAGAGCATGGTAGAGATGCCAGCAGACATAGAGAAAAGAAGTGGAAATGCTGCTCTGAGAAAAAGCACCAAGCAGCCTGGCTAAACAAGGTCAGAATCATCGGTTAATTTAAAAGCAAGAGCTAGCTAGTTATATATCTGAGCCATAGGCAATTAGCATAAAATTAATGGAAACCTTGGTGTGATTATTTGGGGCTAAATGGCAACAGGGCTGTGAGCAGGTCCCAACCTCGAAGCTAGGCCCAAAAGTCTGGGCCAGAAACTTCCTACTACAATGGCCCTTCTAGGGACCCAGCTTTATGATAATGCCCCTGAGCCAAAACCTGATCATCAGTTCTTCAGCCTTTAAAAATGGAAGCTCTTTTTTGGGAACAACTATAGCTTCCATTCACAATATTCCCATGCTGGCTTTCAGTTTCCCCTAAATTTTAGGCATCTGGAGGCTTTCCTTGGTTTCCTGCAAGCTCAACTATGCAATTAAAAGATTTTTTTTTGTGACTGAGTGATGATGGCTCAGGCCTTTAATCCTAGAACTCCAGAGGCAGAGAAAGGAAACCAGGATAGCCTGGTCTACAGAGAATATTCCAGAAGAGCCAGTGCTATACAGAGAAACCCTATCTCCCCAAAAGAACCCAAAACCAAAAAGTATGCTATTTGTATGTGTATTTTATCTTCTGGTGTGTATTTTTATCTTGCACATACAGATTTTCATGTCAAAGGTGGTTTCAGTTAATTTAATTGACTGCATTGTTAGATACGTCTGATTTGCTTTCTTATTAGTATATTTCAAATATCTTCTTGTGTTAATGACTTATTAACTTAGCTGTTGTTCATTAAATTTCCTTTGGGGAAAATGCATTGCTGAAGGCATCATGAATTTTGGACATAAGAAATGGAAAATCTGAGCTGGTTCTTACCCAGAAGCCTTCTCCCTGAGGATTAGCTATCATGATACCATGCAAGCTTCCAACAGAGGGAAGCAAGCAACAGTCCTACTCAGCTATTATGCCTATAAACTCTAGAAAAAGTAGTACAGGCAACTAAGGGATACTGACAGCAGTAGAAAATAGTCTTTACCAGGAAAGAGCACACCAGTTGGTTATCTGATACCAAGAGATCAACACTGAAATCCTATACATACATGGACTACACGGGGGGGGGGGGGGGTGAGGATGTGTGTGGCCAGAAGCCATAAATTTGAGAGAGATCAATGGAGAATACATGGGAAATGATGTAATCATATTTTAATTTCAATTAAAAAATAGACTCAAAAAGTCAAGCAAAGTTTGGAATTAAATCCACTGAAGGAAAAAAAAGCAGTAAAATTGGATAAAGATGAAGTCTGAGTTACAACACAGTCACATCTTGAATTTTTGGATGCTAGAAACTCTGTATCAGTTATACTCTTCTACATCATCTACGTTGGGAATAAAGGTGAAATCATACATCAACCAGTCATTGAATGCAAGCTGCTCTGGGAAGGGGCATCCCCTAGGCTAGGCAACTCTTCTTAGTTGAGGAAAGTTCTCAGAAATGACTGACAGACTTGTGTGTCATCAGCCTTCACATTGGCAGAAAAAATACATCCTTCTGACTTGGCACAGAGTCTAGATGGCACAGAATACAATGATGTAATAGCTTCAAAAATATGTATGTGTGTTTATATGTGTGTGTACATATGGTTTAGATAGTACATGCCTTGAAAGGCCTAGATGCAAAATGCTTAGTGATCACAATATACTATGAGGAAGTGGCAGTCTTAAAGATATAAAGCATAACTTGAAGAAATTAGGATATTAGAGAATTGAATTAAAGACTCAGACGTAAGTCCACACATATATGGATACTTGGCTAGTTAAGAGCCCAAAAATACCTACTGGGGAAAAAAAGACACATCTTCAACAAATGGTGCTGGTCAAATTGAATATCATCATGTAGAAAAATACAAATGAATCCATATTTATCACCTTGTCCCAAACTCAAATCCAAGTCAATCAAAGACCTTAACAAAAAACCAGGTACACTAAACTGACAGAAAAAAGTAGGAATGCATTGAAGGAAACAATTTTTTGAACAGAGCACTTTAGTGAAGGCACTAAGATCAACAATAATGGGAAGTTCATGAAACCAAAAAGCTTCTGCATGGCAAAGGACACAGTCACTCATACAAAGCAACAGCCTATAAGATAGGAAAAGATTTGTACCAACTACACATCTGATAAAAGATTAATATTCAAAATATATAGAAAACTCATGAAACTAGATATCAATAAAACAACCCATTTAAAAAAGGGGATATAGCTCTAAACAGAGAATTCTCAATAGAGAAATCTCAAATGGCTGAGAAACACTTAGAGAAATATTCAACATTCTTAGCTATCAGGTAAGTGGAAATTAAAACTTATTATACCCATCAGAATACAAAAGGTAATAATAAAAAAGTGATAGCTCATCCTGGTTAGGACATGGAGTAAGCCTAATGATCATTTGTCGGTGGTGAGAGTGCAAACTTGTACAATCACTATGGAAGTCAGTGTGGTAGTTCCTCATGAAGCTGGAAAATGGTTACCTCAAGATCCAGCTATCCCACTCTTAAGCATCTACCCAAAGGAAGTTGTATCCCAGTACAAAAACAATTGCTCAACTATGTTCATTGTGGATTTATTCATAATAGCCAAAATTGGAAACAACCTAGATGGCCCTCAACAGAAGAATAGATAAAGAAATGTGGTACATTTACACAATGGACTATTACTCAGCTGTTAAAAGCAGTGAAATAATGAAATTCATCAGTTGGGGAGGGACTAGAATAAAAACATCTTTAGTGTTGTATTTTAGACTTAGAAAGAAAAATCTGCTCTGTATTTGCCTATATGTGGATATCAGCTGTTAAGTCAATTAATAAACAAGTTATAATCTATAGAATCACAGACACTAGGTATTAGAATAAGGGGCTTAGGGGACAGGTAGGTCTCATGAGGAAAGGGAGATAGGATAATTATGGACGGTAGTATCGGAGTGGGAGGATCAAGCGGGGAGAGAAGAGAAGGATGAGGTGGCGAATTTGGAGAGAGACAGCAAAAATTAAGGGCCATTTGAGGAGTAGGATGGAAGCAAAATACAGTATAAACTTTCCAAACTATATAAATATGAAAACAATCTAACTGAAATTACCAAATAATGCAGGAGACAGAGCCCCACCTGTCCATCTCTTGTTACTAAATAAAGCTTCCTGTCTTGGGATCAGGATACACATCTAATTGAGGTTTTGGCCAAAAGGGTCCCGATTAGAATCCCCAAACAACTCATCTTGTTGCCAAGATGATAAGTTGTTCTCTACAAACTGACCATAAAGCCCCATTGATCATGGAGAAGGAGCCTGGTGCCTATAAGGAGCTTTCACCCCTATGTGTTGTAATAGGTTTCTAGCCCAGACTAGCCGGCCTAGCCTCAAGGTTCGGAGCCACAGTGCCACAGAAATACATGCAGTCCTACAGAAGCACGCAGATACTTGTGTTAATTTTACACTGATTGACCTAGGGCCCAGGCATATAACTTGCTAGGACTTAGTCTTAAACTAACACATCTCTCTTATCCTATTCAGCCATGCAGCTCAGTACCTTTTCTCAGAGCAGCATTTCAACTTCTTTCCTCTGCATCATCTCCTGGCATCTGTGTTGTCTCTCTGGTGGCTCTGCCTGGCATCTGTCTCTGCTCTGAGATATTCTCAAGTTTTTTTAGCCTGGTAGCCCCGCCCACACTTCCTGTCTGCCTTTAGCCAATTAGCTTTTATTAAACCCATAGGCGGGACAAATATTTACAATGATACGAAACAATAGCAACATAACATAATCCCACTACACCTATGTTCTAGCATCTTTGAACAGGAAGGTACTGTGTAGGCTACAAAAAGCGAAACATAAACACAAACCCTTGGATTGACAATGATGTCTTGCCAGCAAGAATTGTTAGTGCAATAGTAGCACAAAACTTGTAGGAGTAACTAACCAGTATGTAATTTGATTTAAGGTCCACTCTACCAGATGGAACTCATACCCAACACTGCTTGACTGACCAAGAATGTGAGACTAGCTAGACCAGAGGAATAGGGTAAAACCAAATATTATTGTTTAAAAATAAAACAAAAACAATCTCCTGCAGCAGAAGGGAACAAATAGACCCACAGCCAGGCGCTATGCAGAGAGACCATGGAACACTGAGCCCTAAAAGGGAATGAATTCTCTATCAAATTCCTCCTTCAGGGTTCAGGGAATCCTGCTGAAGAGGAAGCAGCGAGTGTCTAAGAGCCAGACAGTGTGGAGAACACCAAGAAAACAAGGCCATTTAAACTAACATGATCAAAGTTCATCTGTGCCAGGTCCATTTTATAAACATTATGGCTCCCACTTTAATGTTTTTATGGAATTCCTCAGCATGCAAATGAGTGGGTTCTGTTTCTCGTGCCTTCTTTTGGGTTCTTTTCCTCCTGTTTGTTTGTGTTATTCAATTCCAATGTGTTAGTTTTTGTTTTATCTTATTATATTTTACCTTATTACTATCCCTTAGAAGTAAGTCTGTTATTTCTGAGAGACAGACCTGGATGGGAGGAGAAGAAGGAGGGAAAATCGTAATCAGCTGATATTATGTGAGGGGGAAATCTATTTTCAGTAAAAGGAAAAATAATAAATAAATAAGGATCCACTGCTAATTGTATTCAGCCTGAGCACAAAGAGTTAAGTCAACCACATAATCTGACAACCTCATGAATCAGCCATGTTCAATTCTAACCCATTCAGTAGGGCTCAAAAACCTCTCCCCCAAACCCAGTGATAAGTGTAGCACTCAATATGTAAGCTTTAATATGATATCCCCAGAAATAAACATAAAGAATTATTTTTATCCAAAACCAAAGTTATGTCTTTGGAGGCATACCCTGGAAAGTGATAGGGCTTGTTGTCTCTTCTCTCATTTTACTCTCTGATAGCCATGGGGTAAGCGGCTTTCTCCACCAAGCACACACACTGGGACTTATTACAAAAATGCAACACGACCAAACAAACAACCTAAAAAGACCTCAGGCAAAACAAACTCCTATAACTTATAAGTTGATTATTTCATATATTTTGTACCATGGACAGAAAATTGAATGACATGTATTTCCCCCCCCCATCCTACTCCTTCTTCAGGCTTCTGCTTGTGGATCAGATATAGATGTAAACTCTCAGCTACTCCAGTGACATGCTTACCTACTGCCATGCTCCCCACCATGATGGTCATGAACTTGTCCTCTGAAACTGTGAGCAAGCCCCCAATTGAGGCTTTCTTTTATTAGTTGCCTTGGTCATGGTGTTTTAGCATGACAATAAAGAAGTAACTAAAATAGATTGTAAAAGCTTCTTGTTTATTATGAAAATCAAGCAGCTATCTGTAATATATTTTAAACTATTTTTTCTCAGAATAGTTTTTGCTTTTTAAATTTGTTCATAACATTTTTTGGCAGGTTTGGAGATTAATCTTTTGGCCTTGTGTATGACAGGCAAGGTATTTACATTCTGCTAACGGTAGTCTTGATAAGCTCTGCGTTTATATTGTATCCTTTAGTCTGTTCACTTTCTTTTCTCCTAGCATCTTCAAGTTCTTATCTTGGACTCTCAACTGTATCCATCTGCAATTTATTCTGGAATAATTAATTTTTGGCCTCCTAATTCTAGACTTGAGCATAATAAAATATGTTTAAAGCATTCACTGTCACACTCTGCCTTCTTCCCATTTATTTTTACCATGAAGTCATCCATAAATTTTGCCGCTAGAAGAGCAGTTGATGATTTGTGATGTATGATTTGTAATATATTATAAAGCAAGGGAATTAGAGTGCAATACACTTTTAGTCAACTTCCCTGACATGATAATTTTTAAATGTTTCTTGTTGATTTTAAAATATATTGCACATATGCTTGTACATGCACACATACACACACAAATTTACTCCTTTTAAATATTTATTTTTATTATTTTTTTATGTGAATTGGTGTTTTGCCTGTATGTATAACTGTGTAAGGATGTCAGATCTTGGAATTACAGACCATTGTTAGCTGCCATGTGGATGCTGGGAATCAAACTCCGGTCCTCTGGAAGAACAGTCAGTGATCTTAACTGCTGAACCATCTCTCCGGCCCACAAATTTAGTCTTATACTAAATTTATACCAGTTCAAATTCTGTAAGTATCACTGACTTGAGACATGCTGAAAAGTAAATTGCTTCCCTTATCTTGACAATCATTTAAACGGATTGATGTGGGCTGTATTTCTATATGCTGTGAATTACCATTAAATAATAAAGAAACTGTTTTGTCCTATAGCAAGGCAGCTTACAGGCAGGCAGAAAATCCAAGCATAGATAAAGAAAAAAAGGAGTCAGGGAGAGATGTTGTGAGCTGCCACTAACAAAGCAAGACATAAAAAAAAACTCAGGTAAGCCACGAGCCACATAGCAAGACATGGATTAATAAAAATGAGTTAATATGCAAGAACTAGCTAACAATAAACTGGAGCCATATGTCAGTTTATAATTAATATAAGCATTTGTGTAATTATATGAGACTGCTAGTCCAGACCTCCAGACTAGGCTGGGCCAAAAATTTCTTACTACAACGGGTTCTGTGTGTTTCTTACCCCATACAGAAAAAGACAGTTTCACTTTTCAACCTAAATAAGGTTTATATATGAATGATATTGATTAGGTAGTCAAGAGTAATTAGTCTCCTTTAAAAACCTTCAGCATGTACATAACAGAGTGCAGAGAAAGGCAATGGCAAAGTTAGTATATGAAAAGTCTTCCTCCTTTGTTTACAGAAGTCACCCTTCAAAGACAAATTGCAAAAAATCCTCCACTGTCCCAAAGAGGTGAATTGGAAATGGGTAATCAACAGCATGTGCAAGGAAGTTAGGACTTTGCTTCTCCACATTGCTCCTATGCTGTTTGACCTTCTCTACAACTTTCTTTGCATTCTTCTTTAAAATTTTCTTGTTCAGTGCTTGCTACACTGCAGTCTTTAAAGGTCAGTTGAGGAGTTTGAACAAACCTGTAATTTAATTCTTGGTGTTGTAATAATATGGATTTCTCAGGTTTAACCATCATTCTTTGGTTACTCAAGATATTAATATTAGAATAAGCAGAATGAGGGGAGTCTGGCAGCTCTTTATAATTTTTTGCTAATTGTGACTCTTAAGATTACTTAGAAATGTTTTTTTAATTAGTAGATGAAAATATCAGCTAAAAGATTTTGGACACCAGTACCATTTCTCCTTTCCCTTTGTAGTTCTGAACTCGATTTTTTGCCATCCTCACCTATGATGTTTTCATTTTGTCTTTATATATTGAACCATGGCAAGGAAGTTGCTTGTAAATGGTGGACTTTATTTTCCAAATGGTCCATTCAACCTAAAGACACAAGCATTCGAGGCAATCTTTTTTTTTTTTTTTTTTTAAAAAAAAAAAAACACTTTTATTTATTTATTTGCCTTGGTGTTTGCCTGGAACTGGAACTACAGACAGTTGTCAGCTGCCATGTGGGTGCTGGGAATCGAACCCGGGTCCTCTGGAAGAGCAGACAGTGCTCTTAACCGCTGAGCCATCTCTCCAGCCCCTTCATTTTCTCTTTTTATATTGAACCATGGCAAGGAAGTTGCTTGTAAATGGCGGACTTTATTTTCCAAATGGTCCATTCAACCTAAAGACATAAGCATTCGAGGCAATGTTAAGGCCAGTAAAGTTTATTAATCAACTTTGCCAAACCCTGTGAGAAGTATACAGTAGTTTAGAGTTAGAGAAGTATCCAGAAGTATACGGTTTAGAAGATGTGATTAGTATATGCAACAAAAGAAAACAAGAAAATTTGCAAAAGTTAAATTGTGTGCTGTAAGAAATTATCCAAACTAGAGTAACAGTGTCTGACAATCTTTTCTTACATGAAAGGGAGTAGAACACGATGAAACTCTATAAATGGTTTCAGAACTTTTGAAGATAAGCAGAAACTTCTCCCATTGCAGAGAAAGTTAATTTTAAATAAATGACTGAATATGAGTAAGAAACAGCAGCATGAGTCTGCACTTGCCCTATTATCACCTCACACTTTCCCTCTTCTACTCTAGCTTGGGCCACACTAGTGACGAATCAAGCATCTTAGAAGCTATTGTAGGAAGCAGAATGTGTGTAGACATCCTTTAACATTCCACAGCCAGATTGATACTCACATGTTGGACCAACTTTCACCAAAGCACCAGGAAGCAAAGACAAAAATTAAATTGGACTTTATCAAAATTAAAAGTATTTGTGCTTCAAAGCACATTCTCAAGAAAGTGGAAAGACAGCCAGGGCAGTGGTGGAACAACCTTTAATCTCAGCACAAGCCTTTAATCCCAGCACAGGCAGATGAATCTTTGTGTTTGAAGCTAGTCTGGTCTACAGAGGAAGTTCCAGGAAAGCCAGGGCTACACAGAAAAACCTTGACTTGAAACACAGCAAAACAATAAAAAAAGGAATAAGAAAGTGAAAAAACGGGGCTGGAGAGATGGCTCAGCAGTTAAGAGCACTGACTGTTCTTCCAGAGGACTGGGGTTTAATTCCCAGCATCCACATGGCAGCTCACATATGTAGTTCTGTAGTTCCAGTTCCCAGTTCCAGGCAAACACCAAGGCAAATAAAAATGAATAAATAAAGTTTAAAGAAGAAAGTGAAAAAGCAACACACAAAATGAGAGAAAATATTTGCCAACTATATATATAATAAAAAATTATCATCAAGAATATATAAGGGAGGTACACTAACTGGCTTCTTGGAAAGCCCATACCTTGTGGGGGAACACCTTTCTCAGCCTTGATACTTGGCCCTACTTCAACTGGATATGCCAAACTGAATTAACTCAACTTGGGATTCCTTGCCTTCTCTGGGGAGTCAATAGGGGTGTGGGTGAGGAGGGAGATGCTGAGGGAGGATTGGAAGAAGGGGTGGGAGGGGGAGCAGTGGTAGTTATGGGAAAAAATTAAATAAAAAGAGAAGAAAAGAAAATGCCAGCCAATCCTGAATAGTGTTGAAGATGATTTCATTCTTTAGTATCAAATATTCAGCCAACACTTAATCCTTTATAAAAATAAGCAGTCATATCCATCTCACATGCATGTAAGTTTGTGTTCATTTGTAATAAATTACAAGTTTATATGTGTAAAAAATATATGAGACCAATAACTCTCTGCAACATATGTAAACCATTGTAGAAACCCACAACCAATTAAAAATGCAAAGTTGTGGATCCCAGCTCCACTACATCCACAAAACAACTCCCACACCTAAGTAAGCTTAGAGATAATTGTGAAGGGGGGCAGAAAAATTGTAAGAATAAGAGGATCCGGGGGTTTACACTGAGACTGTGTATCCTTGTAATGTCAGAAGCTATACCTATAAGGTCTCACCAACATGACTGCTTAAACCTGAGCTCAATGGGGCCATCAACCAACATGCCAAAGTGGCTGGAGGAAAGACCATGAGGCCTCAAACTTATACAAAGAACTGGAGACAAGTATGGAACTCTGAAACTGGAAAAAATAGTCTTCCTCAGGGAAGAGCATACCAATTGGTTATCCAGTACTAATAGTCAGCCCCAAAAGCTTTCATACGAGCAACATTATATAGACTGAACAGGTTATATTTAGGAATATATATGCTTGTAACAACAATTAATGAAAAAGAGAAAAAGAGGGTCATTGATTTGAAGGAGAACAATGAGGGATATGTGAAAGGGTTTGGAGGGAGGAAAGGGCACTTGGAATTGATATAATTATAATAATCTCAAAAGAGTAAAAGAAATAATAAAAAAATCTCCAGAGCAACAGAGACCTGGGAGTGACTATGGCTCAGACCATCCTATCAAGATCACAGTACCTTTCCTATATCATAGCTTTGAAGTTGGAGCTTTGACTTTTATCAGGGCAAAGCACTTTAACTTGCTAACTGTGCTTTTCGCTTGTTAAAGATATTCTTCTTTTATTTTTGAGGTTTTCTTTACATTCTTTTGAAAATTTTATACATGAAGACTATACTTACATCAGTCAACCTAGAAGGATTGAACAGTCAGGCTCTGGAAAAGGTTGCTAAATTGAACCTCAATTTAAGTATGTAGAAAGCAACAGCAAATGCACTTAGTAGATTGTATATGCATATATGTATATATGTATGTAGATATATATGCAACGATAATAATCAGACTATGAATTTGGGAAGGTAGACACAATTTGGGAGAGGAAGGGGAGCTGTAGGTACAGTGAGAATATACAGTGACATAAAATGTTAAGATTTAGAAAAAATCTGCAGTTTGAAATGGGGTAACTTAAACTGAGATAAAATTTACTCCATTGATTTCTAGGAAATAATGTTAGGAAAATGATATGATACCACAGAGTATTGGAAAACTAATTTTGTGATTTAAAAAATTAGAATTTCCTATGCGTGCATTGTATTTAGATCATTTCTATCTCATCCTGTATTGTTTAGGGAGTCTCTTGGTCTCCTCTGACCAGCAACTTAAAGGGAGGTTTCCCAAACCAGCGAACTGAAGTGGTCTGATCGGGGGCAGGGAAAGGAGCTCTAGAGATGGAACTGGTGCTGAGAGCAAAACAGGGAGCTCTTTAACCAGGGAGGGTGGAAGATTACCAGAGAGGAAAGGAGGGAAGGCTAAATAACACTAAGGATATTTGAAAAGTCCTAA
Organism: Sigmodon hispidus; assembly: GCA_004025045.1. Lineage (NCBI taxonomy): Eukaryota > Metazoa > Chordata > Mammalia > Rodentia > Cricetidae > Sigmodon > Sigmodon hispidus. The sequence goes on along the minus strand of PVIH01022964.1, from coordinate 4,700 downwards.
GGAAATACATTGCTTTATATTATTCAATACAGATGCATGTGTGTGCATATGTATATAGTTAAATGATAATACTTCCCCAAAGACCCATAGACTAACAAGAAGCCCAGTACCAGGCATGAGAAATTTTATGAATATTTTTGACACGTTTGTTATTTTAATGTGAAAGGTAGAACTACATACTAATAGCTTCATTAAAGGATGCCTAACAGGAAACATTTTCTTAAATCTATGTCAACAATAAAATATGTAATATTAATAACCCACAGTAGTCTGCTGCCTTTACCATGAAACATGTTTTCTAAGACCCCTTACCTCAGATAATACCTAATCCTATGCAAGCTATTTTTACCTAAGCATTTATTCCTATTATAAAATTTAATTTATTGAAGCATAGTGAGATACTGGCGATGATATTAATAAAATACTGCAGTTATAATAATGCTATAAAATTTATGTGAATATGGCTGTTCTCTCAAAATATATTATTGTAGGTGAATTATAATAATAAGATTTTTATCATGCTACTCTCAGAACAGCAAATATTTAAAACTTATGAACTGTTTATTTCTATAGTTTTTCATTTAATCTTTTGGACTGTGCTTACTGTGGATTTGCCAACAAATAAAAGGAAAACAAAGATAAAAGGGGATCTCTGTATATTAAAATAACTGTGAAATTATAAAAGGAAGTAGATAATGAAACGGTGGTATCAGAATCAACAAAGACACTAAGTGTTCTGTATATTCTGGTGTATACAGGCTAGCTTAGGTGTATATGGCATAGCTTTGCAAATTTTGCTGAGGACTGAAGGACCAAATTTGTCCCCTGAAAATAATGATGCACCTGAGATCTTTCTGAGAACTACTAGGGCAAAAAAGGTGTTACTATTCCTAATGTATAAACAAGTAAGACTGACTCTTATGCCAGCAAAGGAATGTAATGAGAACATAAGGACTGGAAAATGATCCCCAAGAAGTTGGTTGTAGAAAAAAGTCGGATAGGACAATGAGATGCTTCAGTGATAAAGGTGCTTTCCATCAAGGCCTGACAACCTGAATGCAATCCCTGGAATTTACATGGTAGAAGAAGTGAACTAACTCCCCCAAACTGTCCCCTAGCCTTCACATAATGGCATGCATGGCCACTCCCGATAAATAAATACATAAGTGTAAAACCTTTGAAAAGTACCATATGTTACAGAAACATCATGAAACTGCAAACTGAGAATATCATTTGGATTAAGGAATTAGGTAATTGCCTTGGGGAGATGTTATGGGAAATGTTAAAGGATTTTGTGAGTAACAAGATAGAAGTTGGGAGAAATTTGGGAGGAAAGGAGGTGCTGAAGTTTTGTGAAGAAAAGAGAGTTAGGCTTTTGTTTTGTTTTACTTTTTTAATTTATATTTTCTTTTGCTTTTGAATAGTTTAAATACAGAAAGTTGAATAAGGAGCAGGCCAAGGCTATCCTGGGTCTTTTGTGTTCTCATGATGTAGTAGAAGCAGGTACCACCACCTTCATCTAGAGTTGTGGTCTCTTGGCCAGCTTAGGTCTTAAAATATCCTATGATCATGAGACACTAGTATTAGAGGAGTACTTAAAAGACAGCTTAAGATGGGGGTACATGTACGAAAGGCCCCTTCTGCTTCTCACTAGTGCTCTTAGGTGGAGGACCTGCCCAGCTGAATAAAGCTGAATGGACCAGTACAATGTTTCCCAAAACTGCACAACTGTTTAATCTCTTGTATCAGTAAGTGTTCTCCTCTAAACCCCTCAATAAATATTAATTCTTTATTAGTTACCAATGATTATTACTTATGATAATATATAATGTACCAACTTGGGGCAGAATCCAAGCAACCATGTGGCCTCTGCCTTTCTGTAAAGAAGTATATTGGAATTCTGATGGACATTAGGTTGAATCCATAGATAGCTTTTGATACAATGAGCGTTTTCACTATATTAATTCTACTGATCCATAAGCATGAGCAATGTTTTCATATTCTGTTAACTGTTAAAATTTTTATTAGTTGTACAAATCTTTCCCTTGTCACCATGTTTCAATTGTTCCAAGGCCTCGGTTAAATTCAATCCACAATATTTTATGGGGTTATTGTTAACGGAATTGTTTTCTTCTCAGATTATCAATTGTATATATGAATGCTACTGATATTTGTGCATCAATGTTTTATCCTGCTACCTTGCTAAATATGTTTATCAGTTAGTTGTGGCAGATTTTTGGTAGAGTCTTTTATAGGTAGAATTGTATCACCTGTAAACACATATACTTTGATTCTTCCTTTCCTGCTTGTATCTCCTTAATCTCCTTCACTGTCTTGCTGCTTTAGCTAAGACTTTAGGTGCCATGTTTAACAGGAATAAGGAGAAGAAGCATTGTTGTTATGTTCCTGATTTTACTGAAAATGTTTTGAATTTTTCTCCACATAGGATGAGGTTGGCTGAGGGCTATCTATATAGACTTTTTTATGTTGAGATGTGTTCCTTTTGTACTCTCAGTCTCTCCAGGACTTTAAAGTAATAGATATTAAAGATTCAAGAAAAAAGAATTCAAGAGAACACAAGTGCTGGTCAGACACACTTCTTCCTCACAGAGAAGAGTGATAGAGATATTGTGATGATGACAGAAATGATAGCACTTCATGCAGACATTGTTATAAGAGCAGTATAGAAACTATAGTATATAACCTTCACATATGCCCTTGGAGGATGAGAATATTGAAAGACATTAAGAGTTATGGGGTTTTTGGTTGGTTCAACATCGCATGACTAGTAGGTACAAACACAGGGATTGAACCATGGAGAACTGAACACAGGCCTGTGTTGTTAAGAGAAATACAAATAAGCTGCATGTCTCTTTGCAATTGTGGAATCTGAGGGTATCAAATGAAATCAGTAAAAGTGGTATTGGGTGCCCAGTGGGGTGGTGGTAGTGGCAGTACACATGCAGGAGGCAGAGGTAGGTGGATCTCTGTGAGTTTGAGGCCAGCATATGAAGTCTACATAGCAAATTCCAGTATAGCCAGGGCTACACAGAGAAACCCTGTCTTGAAAAAAACAGGTGGTAGCTTCTGGGACCGGGTGCTGTCTGCAGAGTGAGTCCCAGTGCTCTCTGTAACAGGGCCTGTCACCATGCCCACAGCTGCTGCTGAGGGAATTTGCAGGGCTACCCACCTCCACCTCCAACTAAGCAAACAGATAACTACAGGGGTCCCTGAAGGACAGACTCAGACCCCGACCAGAGGTGAGGAGGGGTTACCAGGCCCAAGCACCTATATCCCAGCCAGGGAGGGAGAGTTGAACTCCCATCAGTTCCGGTTCGCTTCCAGGACCAAGTGCTGTCTGCAGAGTAAGTCCCAGCGAACTCTGTAGCAGGCACAGATAAAGTCTGCCTGTCACGTTCCCCCAGCTGCTGCTGAGGAAATTTGCATGGCTACCCACCTCTACCTCCAACTGAGTGAACAGATAACTTCTGGGGTCTCTGAATGACAGACTCAGACCCTGCCCAGAAGGGTGACAGGAGGCGCACAAGCCCAAGTGCCACAACTGACCAGGAGCCATCTAATCGTGAACCACTGAAGCCATGGGCAAACGTCAGTGCAAAAAATTATATAATAATACAAAGAACAATAAGGTAACTCCACAAAAGAGTGGCGACCTTACAAATACAAGACCTGAACTGAGCAATGAAGAGGAAACAGAAGGAAGCAACACCAAAAATTCCTTTTTGATGACCATCAAAGCTCTCAAAGAAAATATGAAAAATAGCCTTAAAGAAATAGAAAAAAATACAAACAAAAAATTGGAAGAGATGAACAAATCTATGAAAGAAACATGCCAGGAACTAGAAGCTGAAATAGAAGCAATAAAAAAGGCACAAAATGAGGCAAAGATGGAAATAGAAAACTTGAAGAAAAAAGCTGGAACCGCAGATACAAGCATAACAAACAGAGTTCAAGAGATGGAAGATAGAATCTCTGAAGTGGGAGACTCAGTAGTTCAAATAGATATATCAGTCAAAGAAAATAGTAAAACTAAAAAAGCCATAACTCAAAATGTTCAGGAACTCTGGGACACCATGAAAAGACCTAATTTGAGAATAATAGGAATAGAAGAAGGAGAAGAATACCAGCTCAAAGGCACAGATAATGTTTTCAGTAAAATCATAGAAGAAAACTTCCCTAACCTGAAGAAGGAAATGCCAATAAAGATACAAGAAGCTTACAGAACACCAAATAGATATGACCCCCCAAAAAAGTCAGCGCGTCACATTATAATCAAGCCACAAAACATACAGAACAAAGAAAAAAATTTCAGAGCTGCAAAAGAAAAGGGCCAACTCACATATAAAGGCAGACCCATCAGAATAACGCCTGAATATTCAATGGAAACGATGAAAGCTAGAAGGGCTTGGTCAGAAGTTATACAGACACTAAAAGAACATGGCTGCCAAGCTAGAATACTATACCCTGCAAAATTATCAATCACCATAGATGGAGTAAACAAGGTATTTCAGGACAAAGTCAGACTGAAAGAATATCTATCTACCAATCCAGCACTACAGAGAGTATTAGAGGGAAAACTCCAACCTAAGGACCCCAGATACACCCACAAAATCACAAACAATCAATAATTCCACAGAAGAATACCCTAGAGAAAGGAAATACAAACAAGTTACCACCAA
>PVIH01022963.1:0-25915 GCA_004025045.1 Sigmodon hispidus | reverse complement strand
AAAAAAAAAAAAAAAAAAAAAAAAAAAAAAAAAAAAAAAAAAAAAAAAAAAAAAAAAAAAAAAAAAAAAAAAAAAAAAAAAAAAAAAAAAAAAAAAAAAAAAAAAAAAAAAAAAAAAAAAAAAAAAAAAAAAAAAAAAAAAAAAAAAAAAAAAAAAAAAAAAAAAAAAAAGGTCAAGCAAACACTTTCTATTACATGTTTACTTTTAAATTTAAAAAGAACTACTTTCCCAATTTTAGGAAAGTATTTCACTATGTCTAGAGGAATCTCACTTCTTAGCCCCTATTTTCGTCCCTCACTGGTTTCTCACATGGACCAAAACTAATCCTCAAAATGCTTCTGCTGATTCTGTACTTGTTACTACAAACACACTAACATAAGCACCAAATTTTACATACTAACATCGTAGTACCTTATATTATGCCATCATTATTTCTGCTTTGTGGCACAGGATTCATTGGTACCCGAAACAGACCTCATTGCCGCCCAGAATTACCCAGCTAACATGATGATAAAAGGCACATTAACTCGACTGAACAGATCGAGTGTTTGTTTTTCAAGGGCATGAATCAATCAATCAGGCAATCAATCAACTCAAAGAGATTGGATTGACTGTCTCAGAGTTGACTGGTCAAGCCAATCACTGTCACAAGAAGGACTCCCAAGGGGGTAAATGCAGTGGATGGGGTCTGCAAGCCCTAACCCATTCCTCATCCTGTGCAGCAGGTGGCCAGCCTTTCTTACCTGCATAGGCAGGTTGTTCGCCATGGTGAAGCTGGGCATAGGTGGCAGAGCACTGTACGTGTTGGTGAGGGCAGTGTCTGTTCGGCCCAACATGGAGCCTGATGTGAAGGAGGAAACTGCAGAGAGAGAAAAAGAGAGAGAGACATGTGGAAGGTCACTACAGGATGAGAGAGAGCCCAGGGCAAACAGATTGAAGAATGTTTCTTGGCAGTTGGCATTTCAAGTTACCAGGCGTGGTAGGCTGTGGAATCGGCTGGTAGACACTAGTGCTGAAACTGCTGCTGATAGGAATGTGACTAGGGGTGTTGCTCGCCTGCCTTCTCTGGTTCCTTAGTTTTTCTTCTCTTCTCCATTTGGCCCTTCGATTAGAAAACCATACCTGGAAATGCGCGAAACAGATTAGCCCTGTGCTCCCTACCAGCTCTGCCACAAACAAAAACATCTTCATTTCCACCATTCTCTGCCCTAGGACAAGAGAGTCCTTGCAAAATGGCCCTGTTACTAGTTATATAAATGACTGGTATACAGACAAGGCAAAGTATAAGAATCACAATGCATAAAACCACCATGGTCCCTAGGTACCTGTATTCTTGCTTCGGGTAGATCTATTTTGGCTGCTAGTCTTTCTCGGGCAAACACATCTGGATAATGGGTCCTCTCAAATTCTGAAAAAGTAAGTCGGTTGTATATGTTATTCCAGAACTACACAAAATATTTGAACCCTGGATCAAGCTGGCTTTTGCCACCCCACTCCCATGTGTGCCAACCAATTTTCTTTCAAATAACTTTCCCACCAGAAGTAAGTTAAGTTTTCTTTAGAATGCATTCAGTGAGTGTTCCCATCCATGGCCTGAGACAACCAGAACATCATTTTCTTTGTATGTAGGAATTTTAATCTTTCAACTTACTGGTATGTGAAGAAAAAAGAAAAAGAAAATGCGCATACACACCCTGAAAAGATGTCCAGAAAGGAGGGGGGAGACAAGACAGGAGGAGGGGGTGCTTTTCAGTCTTCCATGCAAAAGGCCCGGTCTAAATTTAGCCCTTTGTGCTGCTGGTGTGGCATTTACTATGATTTCAGGCTTCTCTACTTTGAAACATCCCATCACCTTTCTCCAGAGCCTCAATCTGCTCCTGGGTAAAAGACGTTCTGTTTCTCTGCAGCTTCCGCTTCAGCTGAAGTCGCATTTGAGCCTCATCTGAGTCTTCTCCATTCGAACTGATGGAGTTAGTGTTCTCTGCCCCTCCTTCCGGTTGCTGGCAGCCATCTGCAACAAAAAGAATAGGACAATAAGAAGAACTGGAATGACATGGGGGCTCCTAATGGGACTTGGTACAGTTATAAACTCCAGAGACTGGGCAGTCTCAGTCTCCACAAAGCCTTGCTAAGGTAATCAAGTGTGAGCTTTCCTTTAATGGCACTGTTACCTGAGTCGTTTCCCTTTATGTTTTTTATCTAGATGAGACCTGACAGTACTCACAAAGTAGCATTTCTTTGAATGACAAAACAATCCAAAAAGTTTCCAGACAAATTGATCTTTCACTATTGACTCCTCACATGCCTCACCCTGTTCCCTCACCCTACAGAAAGGATTTACCTATGGCTGTGTTGGGAAAATAGAGTGATATGCAAGATTTCAGCTGATCTATAATCAGTAATTCCTATCTAATCAATTAGATGTTGATAGGTTTGTAGAAAATGCTATTAAGAAACCAAACCAAGCTTGTAATCTTTAAAAAAAAATATTTATCTAGTTTTTATTTGAATTCTGCACAGTCAATTTCATTTTAAAGGTTGTGAATTTAGAAGTGCTTGCATTGTTCTGCAGTTTTATTCAACCATTGTGTGAGTGTGTTTCGCCTTGACACCTATTACGAGCACAGCTGTAATTATATCATCACCAAGAACAGGCTATAATTGCTGAAAATGGAATTTTATATTTAGATAAAAGGACTGTCCATTCTTTGTAATGTGTTGCACCAGAGAAAAGTAAGATTTCTTTTAAATTTTTAACGTGTAATTTTAAAAAAGAAATCGTGGAGAGTTCACTAACTAAATATGCTATGCAGCAGCTGAGTCCTTGGCATATCATTTAAGTGGTACATTTTTAATTAGGGCATTTCCACCACTTTTAATGTAATTTCTATCATTAAACGGGGAAAGTTTCATTGTTTTCCTTTGCGCTTGGTGGAGAGAAATGCACTTGGGTTAGCTGGCTCTGCCGCGCACCTTGCCAGCAAGGCCGCAGCCTTGAGAAAGGAAGGATTCAGGCCCTGGCTGGGCTTCCCAGGGCACAGAAGGCTGTCTTGGGTCCTGAGGGCTGTGCCCACTACTGGATACCAACAGGGACTGTCTCCCTCCCTAGCCTAGAAACTTGGCCAGTTTGGGGGGAGGGGCCGCCAGGCCTCTGTGGGAATCGACTTGGCCAGGAATATCATTTATAACCAGGAGACAATAGGCAGCGCCTTCAAAGAGTTCAGAGAATTGTGACAGGATCTAGTGGGATCTTTTCAGGAACTTTGAAATGTTTTAAAACCCCAACTTTCTCCCCCATTTAAACAGGCGGATTCATCGGCACTGGCCACCATATGGGCCCTTGGAGATCTATTGAGATGACCACCAACACTTGAATAGCGAGGGGCTGCTTTTCAGCACCACACAATGCCCCGCGAGTAAGGGAAACTATTAAACTCCTGGGGCAGGAGCGTTGGCAAACTTTCGTGGGCAGAATTTTGAGGCCACAATGAGCACGGACAACAAAAGGATTCTCTTGAGGCGTGCAGTGGGCCACATTGTGTTACAAGAAGCCCAGTCAACAGACTTTTCAGCGAAGTGTGTTAACCCCTCTGCTCTGCTATCATTAATCACTGTCCGGAGAGCGGGCGCCTCGGTGCTATTTAGGGCGCTTGGCTGGGCGGAGGGGGTGGTAGTAGTGGTGGATTGGGGGCCATGGCAGGGGGTGGAGGGAGATGGGGAGGGTGGATGGGGACCAGAGCTGGGACTGAGGGGAGGCTGTAGGAGAGATGCTAAAGAGAGAGGAGAGGGGGGGAAGGGAAAGAATGGTGTGGGGGAGGGGGGTGCTCCAAAGTGATAATGGCCAAAAGGTGTAAGAAGGGACAGCGGGGAAAAACGTGAAGAGGAAAAGAGACTGGAGGGTCCACTGAGATGGGAGAAAACGAGGAAGAGGAGGAGGGAGCGCGTATTGGTAAACAAGCCGCAGGCGGCCAGCCCTCCATCAGATGAGTGGGGGAGGGGAGGGTCGCCTGCCGGAGGGGACACACCGAACTCACGTGTAGGGGCACAAGTGGCTGTACTAATTTGCTGCCCCCAGGTCTCTGGAGGGCTTTTCAATTTTTTTTTCTTGGGGGGGGGAGTGGAGAAAAATGAAGGGGGCCTGTCCGTTTTATTGTCAGAGCCAGTGAAGGAAGATGCTTTTTTCTGTTCTTTCTTTTTCCTTCTCTTTCTTTCTTCCTTTTTTTTTTTTTTTTTAAAGCCCTCTGGGTCTACTAGGAAAGTCCATCGGTTACTGCTTTCAAAAACACAATCACAATCTAGCCTGGTCACCCAGGCTCCCACCCAGAAGGAGAGCTCTGGACCCGCCCCGCCCCTTCTCCAGCATGTTAAATCTTGCCAATTAACAAAGCTGGGGGTCTCCCTCAGAAAACGCCTGCAGATAGCATCCTCAATTCTCGACTGCTTCTTTGACGTCCTCCTAATTTTAACACGTAGGGATTATGTTCAATGTCTTCCAAGCTCAAGCACTACTCATACATGAGCATGCACCCGAGATACAAGAATAGGGCTTGCACTGGTTTGGGAAGTGATATTTAAGGAGAAAATTAAGTATTTAGAAACAGGAAAACTACATTTTAAATCTTTTTTTTCTTATTTTTTAAAGTGAAATCAAAGAGAAAACCGCTGTGAAATTCACCACCACATCTTAGCCAAGCCAGAAAGCAACATTGAAAATGTGTTCACCACTCTAATATAACAACTATTTGCAGCCAGCCAGGTGACTGAGTGGTCACTTAGAACTGGAGGATTCTGGCTTTCTTTCTTTCTTTTTTTTTGTGGCTGTACCTTCCACCCTTAAATCTTTTAAGAAACTAAAAATAGAAGTTAGAGCTTTCTAATTCCCCACAAGATAAACCCAAGTGGCAGACAATTAAGATATCTTCTTTAAAAGGCATCCCCTCCTAGCGGCGCAAAGAAGGGACCTTCAATGGGCGTCCTACACCTCCCAGCTTAATCCGAGCAAAGAGTGAAAGCGTCTCCCATTATCCCAGCCCCAAGACCATCTGACGCAGGGGATAGGATTTGTTTCCTGGAAGAAGGAGAAGAGAGAGACAGAGAGGGAGAGGGGGAAAACAGAAAAGAAAAAAGGAGAAAAAAAGACGCTGGGAAATAAAATCATTCCTTAGTTTCTTAGGGTCTTAATCAGTGAGGCGGAAAACAGGCAAGAAAAGACAGCAACGCGGTTGCGGAACCTTTCAGCTCGGGAGCGCGGATCAAAACATTGAAGCATCTGTTGAAAGGGGGTTGACTAAATCCTATAGAGGGCCTGGGTATTATGGGGGTTGGGGCGAGGGGAGGAGATCAGAAAAAGTATCTTCGTGATCCCTAAAACCACCAAATCGCTGGAGAATTGGGGCTGGATAGAGTCGTCTCGTTATTGTCAACCCACGTCGTCAGGATTTTATTCACCGCCGCGTGGCGTAGATCAGATGGAGACCATATTTGTCTCCCTCAGAGACCTAACCTCTCCTTATGCTTCTGGAAATGGACTCTTTACAACCCAAGATCAGCATCTTGGGCCGGGAAAGGGGGCCAGGGAGGGAGGGAGATCCTCTTAGCACCAAAAGACCAGAGGAATCTCCAGGATTTTAAGCCTCGAGAACTGACACCACCAGAGCCTGAGGTCCCCATGCCCAAGATTCTAAGCTCCTTTCGAGCTCCACCTTCCTTCTCACTCTGGAGGCGGGGCAGAGAGCTCGGGGGCAGAAAACACTTGGGTGGGGGCTAAACAGGGTGGGTGAGTAGGATGCTCAGGAAGTGTGTGACCCAGCATTCTCTGGTAACTAACTGCATTAAGTGAAAAGCCCCTGAAGTAGCGCCACCTCTCGCCCCCAGTGGTCACCACCAGGCCCTTGCGGTTTGTCTAAGCTCTGCTGCTCCTGGGGATGAAAATCTGCCCTAGGCAGGAGGCGCTACCTCTAGTGGATGCTACTGCCCTGGACTTCAGTCTCGGTACCCAGAAACAGGAAAGGGATGTTCATTCCCTGGTCCCCAAGCAAACCTAAACCCTAAACACCGGAGAGACCCGGGGTGCAGGCTCCTGGCTCAACCCTCCTAGGTCTGAGCTTTTGGGCCCATTCCCTACAACCGAGACACCTTGGATCTAGTGGCGGGAAAGAGGTCAGTAGTGCTCTGGGGGTGGAAAATGGAAGGTCACCAGATGGAGTTCCAGCGTCAGTGGTGTGTGTCCTGTGGGTATGCATGAGGGAATCCTACAACTTCAAACGCCAGACCCTAGAGGGTCTTACAGGAGAAAGGAGAGAGAGGCCTGGGGCCCGGGAGCACTCTGAGCTCCAACTCTCAGGGAAGCAGGTTCGAGGTTCCCTGAGCCGGGTCATCCAGGGGAGTGGGGCGTGCGCATCAGAAAGCCCGGCTTTGGCCAGGAGCAGGAAACCAGAAAGAAGCTCTTTGCTCCCTCTCATCCCAGTGTCCGTCCTATATTGTTTTCTGCTCTTAAAACTGACATGTCTAATTGGCAATTGGTGCCGAATCGTGTCCAGAGGTCTCTTGTGGAACATTTCTACAGCTGTCTCCTTCAACTAGACGCTTATTCATGTCGCCTTAATGAGAAACAAAACGTTCTCTAATGAGCAATTACAGAGCGACAGGATTGTTCCCATAACAAATTCTTGCGAGTGACAGAAGCATTCTTTGTACCAGATATTTCGCATACTGTTACCGATTTTTCCTTCTCTAACCCGGCTCTGTGGAGGCGCCCGGCTCGTGAGGCTGGTCCAAGCGCTCACTGATTCGCAGCAGCCCCTGCATAGTCACTGCGACACCCCCAGCCCTGAGCCCCCAGGCTCTGGGGTGCTCTCGGGAGTGAGCCGCCACGTCCCATTATCCCGCATATTATCTCCTTGTCACAAGGACAACAAATACCGATTAATCTTCAGAGTAAACTGTTTCCTGTCCTTGACCAAGTCGCCTCGGTGTGAGTGGGAAGGGGAGAGAGCCCACTGCCCACTTCTCGTCCTACAATCTTCTCACAGAACCTGGAACTGGTCGATTTAGTCCTTCCCATCTGTCCTCCCAGATCCAGAGCCTCTCCCTGAGCCCTCAGCCACTTTCTAACCAGTGACCACCCATAGAGAATAAGAACAGGAAGGGGGGGCAAGTGGGTTAGAATTCTGAAGTTGTTAAACTTGGGGGAGGGGGCCAGCACTTCCAGTGATCTTCCAATCGGCCATGCATGTAGGGGGTTCAGCCTCTCCTACCACCTTACTAAAGTCATATCATTTGTCAATTACTTCAAAAAGCAAACGATGCAGTTATGCTTAGCTTGCGGTCTGCCGGTGTGCTAACTTGTCACACTAGTACTACAAGTGGGCTCTACTACACTTTATTGTCACATTTGAATAGGACACCACGAGGTTCCACCTCAGACATGCACAACCTCCTATCCACTTCACATCACTGTTGACATCCACAACCCTTACAGTCAACAAGAGCCAACAAGATGGTTTTCCAGACACCAGTTACACATAGTGTAAGTTGAGGTTCCCAAGCCTTCCAGAGCAGTGCCCTCTTATATCTCCCAGGCACTGGAAGCAGAGGAGAAAAGCGTTACTTTAGCTTTTACCTTGTGTAGGTTGCCCTGGTACTGAAGTCCCGGGATACCAACCAGGGCGGGTGCCCCAGCTTCCGGTCTGTCCGTTCAACATCCTTAGTTTATCATACATGCCGTCTGCGCCCATCTGTTGCTTTTCGCTAGCCAGGTTGCGAAGAACTCTGTTTATTGATGACACCTGCAAATCAACCCAAAAGGTAGTGTCTCCAAAAGACATGCACAGTCACCCCTTCCTAGGGCCCCATTTCGGCTCCCCAAAGTTTTAAAGAATGACCCACCACACATGCAGAAGCTCCCAGCCACCCAGGGACACTCAGTGGATTTTTAGCTATTCTGTAGAAAGGATGACAGCTATCACTTTGTTCCTAGAAATAAAGTGGGATAAAGACGAGGGAGCAGTCCTTCCCCACTTTAGATATCACTAATGACCTAGTTCACTGGGTTGTTTGGCTTTGTTCAAAGACTCCTTGATTACAGAAAAAAGAAAATCAACTTATTGTGGAGCATAAATGGATGTATATTGCCTTTAAAAAAAACTTGGGGGAGGGGGCAGTTAGAATATGCATTTTCATTTTTCTCCTTGATTCAAGTGTCTTTCTCCAGTTCCTTTAAACCCTGATTTTCTGAACACAAATGAATCAACTCCCCACACCTGACTCCCATTTTCCAGATGGCCAAAGAGTCAAAACACACCTCTTGCTATCTATCCCCCAGGTACCAGGGAGACCCGAGCAAATCAGGAAAGACACAGCAAGACACTGGGAGCGGAAAGAATGGGAGAAGATAAGGGAAGAGGTGGTAGAGATAGGGAGCAGTGCAGGAGCTGGGGGTAAGGTAGGCAAAGGTTCACAATGAACTTACACTGGGGATGTTATCGTTGGTACAGACCCCCTCCGATAATAATCTGTCTCGGATTTCCCAAGCAAAGATGGACGGGCACTCCCGTTTATACTGGGCTATTTTGCTTACAACTTCTGGAGTCGCTACTCTTGGTTTACTACCTCCGATAGCCCTGGGTCTGATGGAGCCAGTCTCGTAATACCTGCCCAGAATTTTACTCACACATCCGTTGGACACCTGCATAGGGGAAGTGGACAGAAAACCACATTATTAATAATTTCAAGACAAAAATAAAATTGTTTAAGTATGCATTAAACAATGACAAGCTTACGTTTTCATTGTCCAGCACTTGGACTTTTGCATCTGCATGGGTCTATAACACAAAAATATACCTTCAATGGTACGAGAACTTACTGTAGAGAGCTTTTTTTCTTAAAATTACATTTGTAGCCCTAAAACTACAAATATAATGATACTTTTAAACACTTTGAATTATTTTTAAAAGCTTTTAAAACTATTTTCCTAAACATTGTGTGAAGATGCATCAAAACGAAGTCAGGTTAATGTTGTGTGTGTGCCGACCTTGTTTAAAGTAGTATCATATTGTAAAGAACAAAAGGAAAATAATTGAATATTTTACCAATAATTGAATATTTTACCTTTTTCTCTTAAATTTTTGCCCAATTGAGCAAATGTGAATTAGAGGAACAAATAGCATTTGCCTTCTTAAATCCATATACATTTTTCATATTTGTGAAAAAATGCAAACAAATCTCTCAAAATCGGAGGTTAGCGAGGGATGGGAAGAGGGGAAATGAGATTATCCCAATTTATATAACTCAGCTCATTACAGCTTGATACACTATTACCATAATGAATGTCTTTACAAATAAAAAAATATTTTTTAATTCAGACACTTTTTTTCTTACGCAGATGAATTATCTTACGTAACTGACTGAGTGAGGTTGAAAAAGATGTGGACCATGGTGCAGGGAGAAAGGAGAGAGGGAAGGTAGGGGAGTGGGTGGAGATGGAGTGAGTGAGGGGAGGGTCCATAATTAGTAGCCTTTACAGTAAGAAATGAAGAAAAGACTCTTAAAGTGGAAGGCCTGGGGCGGGGGTGGCAAGGGTTGGGGCGGCGAGTAGGACAGCCGCGGGAGGATCACCTGCAGAATTCGGGAAATGTCGCACGGCCGGGCCCCGCTGTGAGCTAGCTCTACGATCTTCTGCCTGGTGGAGTCTGGCAGTGGCCGCCCGTTGACAAAGACACCACCAAGCTGATTCACTCCGCTGTGACCTGAGGAAAGGAGGAGCAGAGGAGAGGAAGAAGAAGAGGAGAAGAAGAAAGAGAAGAAGAAGAAGAAGAAGAAGAAGAAGAAGAAGAAGAAGAAGAAGAAGAAGAAGAAGAAGAAGAAGACCACAAAGCAACCTCAGCTTCCTGCCAACCTGTGCAGAACCTCAGCAATCAGGTCCTGATTTAAAATTTTAAGCAAAACAAAACAAACCCAGCAACAGGAGCACTAACCATGCATGGCATTATTGGGCAGCCCAGCCTCAAATACAGACTGACCCTGTCCCCTGGACTGTTGTCAGACTGGGGAAGACACAGAGGAACATTTCCAGCCAATACCACCACCGCCCCAGTTCCCTGAGCCCCTGCCCCTTTTATAGGCACTGGTGACCCACAAGGGGCAAACAACAGCTCTTAAAATCTCCTCCCTAAACTTCACCTCTTGGTGTCAACAGAGAGTCGACACTAGACTCTCTGCCCTGTTACAACAGCACTGCAAACCCCAGGCGCTCTCTGCAAAGGCTGGGCAGCAAGCACATAAACCTTTGCGTCGTGATTTAATTCTGGCAGAAGAAGCACACCACATAGAGCGCTCTCTCTCTCTCTCTCTCTCTCTCTCTCTCTCTCTCTCTCTCTCTCTCTCTCTCTCTCTCTCTGTGTGTGTGTGTGTGTGTGTGTGTGTGTGTGTGTATAAAAGAAGAATAGAAAAGAATCCAAAAGGCAAATGTGTAGTTATGAACCCCAATCCACATACTGGTCTGCCTGCCCCAGTTGGTGAGCAAAGCCTGGAGTCTATGAACCCACCACTACTTGCTTTACTTCCACCGCTGAACTCCGCCTCCCCCAGCCCACAGCCAAAGACACAGATACTAACAGAAACCCAAAAAAGAAAGAAAAAGACCACATCAGGGTCACCCGTCCCTCCTTCAACTCCTGTCTCACAACCTCATCCCATTGTCTGATCTTCGAGACTAGGGCGAGAGAAAGAGCGGCTCCCGGAATTAGCCTCCTCGCAAACAACAGGCATACAAAATAAAGCCAGTCCTCTCTTTTTACTTCCTCAGACAGCTCCAACCTGCAGCCCCTTCTCTAGACAGAAGCTCTCTCAGGAGAAGATGCGCTTCCAGCTCCTCTCTTCTCTCCTCTCTTCTCCTTGGAGGCTCCTGATAAATTGACTCCAAGAGCCAGTGCTTCTAAGCAATAAATAAGCTCCAAATATAGAAGAGGGGGGAAAATATGATGAGCCTCTCTGACATTTGTCTTTAAAATAAAACTAGCTGCACGTCAAGTTTGAGCTTAATTTCTGGAAATAGGCGGAAGTCGCTCCGGATCATGCATGGAAGGCTAATTGAAAAGATCAGTCGGGGCGCTTGTGGCAGCCTTGTCACTTTGTGACAGTGCTCCGCTCCGGGAAATTGCATCGTCACGACAAACGGGACCGTGATAAAACGACCCTTTCCGTCCCTATTTGTAGATCACTCAGACGAGAATGAACTGCACCCGTCTCCCCTTCGAGGGGAGCAGCGTTTTCAGGGTAGCCCGAGGCTTGGGGCTGGAGGGGGGTTATAGCTCACCGAGGGGGGGCGGGGCCTCAATTCGATGAGAAGTGACAGGCGTTTAGGGATCTGGGCTCCGGCTGGCCTGGGCCAGTGCAAGAGGGTACATTGCAGGAGACAGTCCCTTCTCCAACAGAGCAAGGCCTACCCTGAGCTTCTGGTTTCTCTTAAATTTTCTTTATGGTCTACCTTAGCTTTCTAAGTCTCATTTACCATGCAGGCTATTGAGGCCCATCTCTGGGCAAACCTTCCCAGAAAAAGAGGCCCGTCTCAGAGAAACTTTCCAATCAGAGCCAGAGTAATTCCCAGTCTACAGATGCCAGAGTGTACAATCGTATATGTTCCTCCTCCCCTATTGCAAAAATAACCTGGCCAGTATCTCCACAACTGCAGCCCGCATGTGCTGGTCCGACAGACAGTGGGCCAGAGCTCCTCTGCCAGCATCGAAATGGCAGCGAGGAAGCATAGCTCTAAATTCCCCTTTAGAGGTTAAGCCTCAATCATTGTGTCCCTTCCCTAGGGACGGCTGGCGTTCTCGCCCAGTGGCGATGATTATGCGCCTAGAATTCGACCGCAAAGCTTCTAATAGGAAAACATATGGTGTCAATTTGGATGCTCGGCGCCTGTCGCACACTCGAGAACCAGCGCACAAAGCCTACAGGCCAACCCGCGACCTGTGCCCCTCTGGGCCTGCCAGCCAGGTCATAGCAGAGTGGCAAACTTGTAGCTGGGAGCCTCAGTCCACCTGAAAACCTAAAGCTGAGGAGTCTGCGCTCCAGGGTATTTGCTTTCCCAAGGAAAGTACCTCCAGGGCCAAGCCCTTGGGTTTGACAAGTTCTGCATAAACACAGCTCCAAAGCTCCCACCTTTATACAGTTTCCTGAGTTTAACACCCCCCTACACACACACACACACACACACACACACACACACACACACACACACACACACACCCTGTGGCATCAACGGGGCAGCTAGCTATTCCAGAACATAATCTGAGCTCTTCTGGGGACTCTCTTAAGCCAGTGTGCGCTTTCACTACCGCAGGTTTCTAGAAGACCTAGGCCTCTCGACACACCAAACATAGTTGTACCCTTAGGCTTGTGTAGACTCCCTAACCTTGGCCTCGCCTAGTCTCACTGGCTGCCAGGCCTGACTTTTAGGCTTAATTCTGTCGCATAACAGCAGCCATTGGCTAAGAAGAAGGGGGGAGAGTGGGCAAAGGGCCTGGCCAAAGGTGATCAGAGAGGCACAAAGGTTTTGAAATTAAACGTACCAGGAGCCTGGGTCAACCAGGACCCACGTAGCTGTACTCGCTAGTGCAAGGTTTTCCCAATTCCTGCCTCCACTCTCTTCCCAGACCCAGTAAACCCTGCTTTCTACACGATATGTGGTTTTCTTTCCCACCAGGATACTGGCCCTGGGTGCTCCACAAGCCTTCCCTTCTAGGCCTGTAACTAGGGTGGGGAGGGGAGGAGCTGGCCTAAAACTAAGTAGGAGAGGGAAGCCCCCCACCCCTCGGGGTCGCAGGAGATGTTCAGTCTTGGCCAAGCCCAAAGGGGCCTCCTTCTCTTCTCAGGAGAAGCCTTCGCCCCGCCCTGCTCAGCCCAGCCCCTCTCTCTGGGGTCAGAGCCCGGGCAGGGGCGGGGAGGGGGTATGAGTTACAGGATTTGGGGGTGGGGTGGGGTTTCTCCACCGTAGCTTCAAAAACTCGGGCGAGTAGTTTTGAAGGGCCCCAGCCTCTTCTCTTCTAGAGCACAGTAGAGCAACCACCTCCCTGCCCTCCCTCGCGGGCTACTTGGCACGCACCGCTGGCAGCCTAGATAAATTCTCAGAGGCTTCCATCCTCCAGTCCAGTAGCCTGGACTCCCCAGGGTCCAAGACTCGGTGTGCTCCCCTAACCCACCATTCGGCACGCCTCCAGCCCAAAAGTCCAGCGAAAGACCCGAGACACTCACTGTTCTGCATACTGGCGCTGGTTGGCGGCCTCTGGGTCCCACGGGGCTCGAATGCGGGGCTCTATTAGCAAAAAAATTTGGAGTTAATCTTGGGCTTGGCGCAGTTAGACCTAGTGCCTGAACTGGAGAATCCTCCTTTTCTTAGAAATCGAGCTACTCAACCGCTTGGGGCGATCTGAGGGTCACCTAGCCCTGCCCTTCTGTGCATGCAAAATGTACTTTGTGGGCTGCGAATAAAATAATCTACCATTCACAATCAGTTTCCTCAAACATTTTAGTACTTAGCCTTTTAATCAGACGACGATCCCCACCCGTTTTCCCCACCTGAACTATAGTTTTTTTTAAAAAAAAAATAAATAAATAAAATAAACAAAAAACTTCTTTCAAATTTGAGGACCCAAACAGCATCATAGAACTTGCCTGAAAACTGGGATATATGTCCACTCTTGGAATAGAAGATCTCACACATCTGCTCGCCCCTAGTTAAAGTCTTCTGCCTAAGAGAAAACAAAAGGAGAAAAGGTGTGTCAACTT
Source organism: Sigmodon hispidus (assembly GCA_004025045.1). NCBI lineage: Eukaryota > Metazoa > Chordata > Mammalia > Rodentia > Cricetidae > Sigmodon > Sigmodon hispidus. The sequence continues at coordinate 12,127 of PVIH01022963.1, read as the reverse complement.
GTCACCAACACATAGACTGGCTTGTTGTCTGAGGCCCACTCTCAATCCAAAGGGAATCCAGGGCTAGCTCCTTTTGCCTCGAAACACTAAGACACCATACTTGCAGTGGCCTCCCAGAAACGTTCTCTGGCTGGGCTTGGGGAAATTGGGAAGTCTAGAGCTGTGGTCTCGCTTTGCAAAAACCACCAAAGACCAAGGAAAGGAGATGAAAGCATAGCCCCAAAGAGCAGAAAGTGGAGCAGAAACAGTCTGGGGCAGGAAGGCAGCAAACATGTCAAGTATGGAGAAGGAGAGAACTTACAGGCTTGGCAGTGTCTGAGGTCTCAGGTTAGAGGAGTCTGGGTGAGGGAGCCTCAAACCAAACTCTCTCCCTTCTTAAAGAATTTCAGCACCTCAATTGTCCCAAGACCCCTAGAACTAAGTTCCTTTGGTTATTCTTTTATCCTCCACTCCCCCTGACCCCTCCCCCAAAGTCTTCCAAGTCAGACCCCCACAACCAGCCTCTCAGTTCTTTGGGGACTTAGCAAGTGGTGAGCCCAACTTTTTACCCTAAACCTCATTTATTGTAATTAACTTTGCTGTTACTGTTTAGATCTTCCTCTCTTTTTCTGTACTGTGACACATGCTGTCTACCTCGCCTCACTGCTTTAAAAAGTACAAACAGGAGGGGGTGAACACGGTCGACAAAGTCTACAGACATGAAACAATGGCTTCTATTCTGCTTCTCTCCCCAAACCCAAAGAGAAAAGCCCAGACTCTCCAGCCAGCAACACCAGGTCCAAGCAAAGGAACCAACAATTCTCCACCTCACAAAGGGAAAAGAGGGTCGATCTCTTCTCACTTAAGTCCTGACTCACTACAGCGCCCTTCAACGCTCAGTCCACCCACCCTCCCTACCTTTCCTCAAAAAGAAGGTTCTTGGAAGAGAGGGGGAGAAAATAGTAAAGTAATTTCTTGTTATAAATATCTGGAGGTAATTATGTTGCTGGTGTGAGTTGTTAGAGGCTGTAAAAAGATACAAGGGCACTGTGGGGAGCTCAATTGGGAAGGGAGAGTTACAATAAAGAGCCCATTCAAGACGTTTGCCCAGGGAAAAAAGGGGGGTTAAAATAATAAAATAGTCACTGCATCATTCTTGTTTTATTTTAAGAAATTATTTTTTTTGTTTTGGATTGTGATGATAATTAATTTTGTCACCCTCCAAATATTTTTTTAAAAATACGTTTTTCTCTTCAGGACATTGTATGACCCAACTTTTAAATAACTGGGAAGCATCTTAAAGCCATAAAACATAAGTTCAGAAATGGAGACTTTTTCTCAGTGTCTGATTATGACTGAACTTTACAGAGGGCTAGATACCCCCAGTTGGGTTGGGTCTCCTAAAGCCTCTCCCCATCCCCACCCCCTCCGACTCTAGGTCAGTTCCCAAATCCAAGATCATACTATGGAAGGAAATCCCACCCATAACAAAATGTACATCCTACCTACACATGCATAAGACTGAAGCTGCAAAAGGTAGCAGGTGGATAGAAATGGGGTAGAATTCTGCTTGCAACAGGAAAACTTCCTGAGCTCCACTCTGACCTCATTTTAGAAGGCCTCATGTTCCCATCCTAGCTGGGACCTCCGCGATGCCATTTTAGAAAATTGTTTGGCTAGTCCCTGAAAGAGCTAGCTGATTGCTTTTCCAAGCAACTGGGAAGGTGATAGCATTTCAGATTCCGGTTTTGCTTGGTTCCCACCCTCCTCTCCTCTAAGAAGCTATCTAATTACCTAAGTAATCGTTAATACTTAGTGCAAAAGCACCCTGGGAAGCAGGCACACCCTGCACCCGGAAGCAGTCCTGTTCTTAGGGAAGCTGGACCCCGTTGATTTACTCCAAGCCCCAGCCCAGACTAGGGCTATGTATCGCCATGGAGGGGGGGCATAGACTTGCATTAGGAATGAAGAAATCTCTAAGGCCACAAGTCTTGGTCCACAAGTCCGTTGGACCCCTGCCCTCCCCACTCCTTGACCCCAACACAAGCCAGAGCTTTCACACTATGCTATTGTTTTACTTATTTAAATTTCAAAATCCATCCTGATATTTCCTAGCTGAAGTGTTAGGAGAAACTTGGTTTCTCCCGCTCCTGATCTTCTCCTGGAAATTAGCAATTAGGATGACAAAGTTTACTCTCCAGGGCCAAAAGATAACAACTCGTCAATTGCTTTCAAACATATGCAAAGATCACCAGCAAAGCCTCTCCCCGCCCCCAGTGACAACTATTCTTTCTCTTTGGTAAACTTGCTAGGCTTTCAAGCATTTTAGCTTTTCATTTCACTTTCTGCATTTTATTTTCTGCTCCCGTCTCCTCAATCCTTCCCAAGTTCGAGTTTATCATCCAAGAGAGAGAGAGAGAGAGAGAGAGAGAGAGAGAGAGAGAGAGAGAGAGAGAGAGAGAGACTTTGTTTTTAAACTTTCCAGAAAGCATTATTAATGAAAGGCCAGGTTTTTTACCACTCGAAAAAGAAAGCATTTCCACTTGAAATTCAACTCCATTTCCCTCAATTACACTTGCTAAAATTCGAGGCTATTATGGCGCAGGCGGACTGAGGAAATCTGCCCGGGGAAAGAGGCAACAACTTTCTGAACTTTGAAAAGCCACTTTCCTCCTGGGGTCTTAGAATCCAAAAGCTCTCGAATTACTCAGACTAATTAGCTGGGAGAGGACGTGAACCGACGAGGAGGAAAGCCAATGCTTTCATATAGGTTTTTTTTTTTTTCCCTTTAGGCCACACAAAGAAAAAAAAAATCAGTACACTCAAAAGGGAGGAGCAAACCACCTTTCCAGCTCGAAACTTGTTGAAATGGCAACACCGGGTACAGCTCAGTCAATGGAAGACATGGGAAAATACCCACCAAGAGCCGGAGGTGGGAGTCCACAGAGCAGGGAACACCCCAACTTTGGCAAGATAGAGTTGTGGGAAGCCTGCAGAGCCGAGGGTTGGTTTGGTCGCCAGTCCCAGCTCCGCGCTTGAGTGGGGTTGGAGGCGAGGGCCGTGGGGCTGGATGGAAGCTGGCAGTCCTAGGGATCGTCTCGGAGCTCCTTCGGAGAGCGCATCCGACCGCCTCGGCCTAGTGGCTTCCTTCACCGCTGTCGCTAGCTCCTGGTTTCTCGTGGCCTCCAGTGCGCGGCTGCGGTGGCCACCGAGTCGGCTCGGGCTGGCGGCGGGCGCGATGACCCTTTGGCGCTGAAGTGCCGCGGACAGTTCTGTGTCCCCGGAGGATCTTGCACAAAGCCGGAGCGCGGGCTGGCGGGAGGCGGTGCAGAGAGTCGGCTGGTTGGGCGCTCTTTGCTCGCTGGCTCAGCCCCCGCTGGACAAAAGCATCGCCAGTGGTTGCTCTCCGCGGCCTGGGGCATCGCGGAGCCTCTTCGTCTTCTCCGGCTGACCGCGAGCGATGGGAGACGCTGCGAGCGAGAGCTGCGGATTTGCGGGGGCGCCTGCAGCCTAGCAGCTCCCCGAGAGCTCCAGGCGCACTTGCTCTGGTGCTGAGCCAGCAGCTACCCGCCCGGAGCTCCGCGCCGCTGCGCCTCGCGGGACCGTCGCCCTCTGACGCGGGCTTTCGCTGGAAGTAGAAAGTTTGGGCTCCTGCGTGGAAACTTCTCGGGCCCAACTCTCCCGGCGTAGCGGTGGGGGAGGGGACCGGCGAGAGGGGAGGAAAGGAGAGAGGGAGAAACCTGCTTGGATACTGAAATGTAAAGAAATGGAGAAGAAAGAAGCGAACTCACCTTTAAGAGGCATCCTCTCGTTCGGCGTTGTCAAAGCTCCTGTCAAGAGTTTTGTTTGGTTGGGCTTTTGTTTTGGTTTGGTTTTGGTTTTTGGTTTTTGTTCTTTCTCCCCCCCCTGTTGTTGCTTAAAGACCACAACGGTTGGAAATGATGGTATTTTAAAAGAGTTGCTCTTGAGAGTTTTCTCCACGGACGCTGCTGGGTTGGTGTGTGAGAGCAATTCTCAGATCCCTGGGAAGGAGACAGAGATTGACAATAAAATGGGCTGTCAGCGGCTGGAGAGTGAGAGATAAAGAGTGTGGGTGAGGGAAGTGGCTGCAGCCAGCACACCTATGCTGATTGGTGATGGCTCAAGTGTGTTAATGTGTGTGTGCCGGCGCCCGGCCTCGCCTCCACCGCTCCTCACTGGCCCATTAGCGAAGCCTGACCTCTGTCATCATCCTCCAGCAAAACACTTCCTCCTGCGCCTGAACCAGAGCGGGAAATGAGGCCGAGCCACGGTTCGCTTTTCAAACCCACTAATCACTCCGCAACATGCAAATGCACCGCTCGCTCCCACACAAAATATTGCTTTATGCAAAGCAGCGCCGAGGCCTCGAGCCAGCCGATTGGATGCTCCCTCTCCCCGCCTGGTGCAATTGGTCGGTTTGTTTGAATATGAATACACTTGTTTTCTGCTCTGCCGGTGGGTCCCGGCTTCTCTCTCTCCGCCGCTGGGCCCCCCGCTCCCAGGCTCTGGCGCTCGCTCGCCGAAGTCTCCCGCTCCACGCGCTTCGGCAGCCAGCGCTGCGGCCGCGAACTTGATCAGTCAAATGGAGGCCTCTGGGCTGGAAGTCACGCTGCCCCGGTAACCCCAAGCTGGGCCAGGGGCTCCCAGCCCGAGGAGGTGGCCAGTTTTATCATCTCTACGAGGTCCTTTCTTGCCAGTGTACAGTGGCCTGCTGCTCTGCCCCGTCCACCCTAACCTCCTACCCCCTAGCCCATCCCGGCCTTGGCCCCAGGACACAAAGTACAGCGCTGGCGGCTCTCTAACCCACCTGGCCTTTAGGAGCAAGAAAAAGAGGGGTGACCCTGGATCCAGGCAGCCCCACTCCGGCGATGGTGGTACTGCGATGCCTCGGCCTAAAGAAGGCCTCCAGGCCGAGAACTCAGCGAGGCCCGCGGTGTCCCCGGGCCAGGCCTCCCAAGCCTGCCCAGTTCCCCACCCCACTCCTGCACTCCAGGCCTTTTCTTCTCTCCTTTCTGCTTTCCGAAGCCACCATGCTCAGCGGACGCACTGGCCCAGCCTGGAGAGGCCCGAGTAAACACGCCACTTACTTTGTGTACAGAGGATTCTTGTGAAAAGCTCTGAAGAGTCCTCACCAAACACTCTCCAGCTTCTCCCACGTGCCATTTGTTGACTAAGTGTGGCAGCTCCTCCGGGCCGTGGAAAGGAGGGGAAGAGGGGAAGGGAGGGGGAGCTAGTGCAAGCCTGAGGGTGGGGGTGGGGCTTGACCAATGCTGGGACAGATCCTGCGAGTGTGTGTCCCCGCTGGCTTTCTTGGGGCGTCGACGTGTGTCGGTGTAAGGAGCCGGTTATCTGTGTGTGGTGCCTATGTATCCCCGCCAAGACACCCTTCTCTTGGGTCAGCTCAGTCCACGGAAGCAATTCCCCTTCAACTGTTGCCAGAAAACCGGCGAGGAAAGTAAGTAAATGGCTTTTCCCTTCTGACCACACACCACAAGTCCATTTGTTGAATGCCGGACATTAGGCTACACCTCAGTACACTCCAAAGACGTCCCTGGGAGACTGCAGTCTAGGTGACAGGGGAGCCTTGGCCCGCGCTGTCCGGAGCTCTCTCGCCGTCTGCGTGTTCTTGGAGCCGAGAAATATAAGGCCTGAGATCCGGAACACATTCAGATCCCAGCAAAGGGAGTGGAGGTGGAAGCTCTGGGGCAAGGGGGCTGAGAGCCGTCACAGAAGCACCCGATTCTTTTGATTGAGGGAAAGAACCGAAAGTCAGCCTTCAGCAGTAGCCTGCTCACTCAGCTCATCTCTGGCAGGCCGCGCAGCCGAATCCTCTTGGGAGCTGAAACCATGTGGAGGTTGAGGGCTGCTTCTGAACCTGCTGTGAGCATCCTACTCAAGTCCCTGCCCGGGACCCAGCAGTACAGCACCAAGGAATCTTAGCAGAATTCCGAGGACAGAAGAGGCCTTCCTTTATTCGAGCCTGAGGTGGCTTCTCACAACCCCGCTCATCTCCTCAAGCTTGAGGAAGGTAACTGGCTCAACTCCTTCCAGAGGACCGAAGGCGATGGGTGGGAGCTGGGAGGAAGCTCCCTCCAGAAGCTAAAAAGGTGGCGACGTCCAGGGAGAGATTTCGTAGGACCGCGACTTTCAGAGGATTCCAAGAGTCCGGCCTGGAGTCTGGGTCCCAGATCAGAGGAGTCTTCATTCTCCGTTTCTCCCTTTTTACCTCTCAAGCAAGCACTAAAGAAGCATGATGAAGGGGGTGGGGGGTGTCCAGTGACTGTCCCAACTGGAGGCGGCGAATATCATTTTTACAACCTCTCAATTAGCAGCCCACTGGATTAGCACCCTCTTAAGCTCTGCCTAAGAAAGAGGCAGCCATAATCTTGTTGCTATTTCCCCCCAGGGCACTGGCTCTTTCAATCAGCTCCTTCTCCCACCCACAACCCCCACCTCACCTCAGAGAAAAGTTTTAACAACAATAACAACAACAGAAAATCAGAAGAGGCTAGGAGCCTGTAGTGAATGCCGCTTACGTCATTAAGTGGGGATGGGGGCTCCTGGAAACTGCACAAACAAGAAAAGAAAGGACTTGGCTGCTTCTAGTGTGTCAATATTTGGGGAGGGGAACTCGGGAACAGAAACAGGCCGTTTCTGAAGTTTAAGAAGAGGGGTAAGAACTAGGAATGCTCTCTCCCTGTTAGTCTCAAAGAGCAGAGCATGGGGGAGCTGTTTTGTCTTTGATGGATCCCCACTTCTGCCAAGTACCTGCTGTGGTGATGAGGAGAACTGGGAGGGGGGCTAGAACCAGAGTGCAAGCCCTCCATAAAATTGAGACAACACTCAGGTCGCCATTTTAACTGCAGTTGCCAGCACGTCTGAGGCCCATTCGCCTGTCCTCCAGTGCATGGTTAGAAAGGCTGGCGACCGCTTTGGATTTTCTTTTCTTCTTTCTTTCTCCCCCCACCTTCCCCTTTCCACCACCTCTCTTTGCTTCTCTTTCCTCCACTCCACCCTCTAGCGCTCGAGGAGGGGACCTCTTTTCTGCTGCTGGCAGGGGTGTTCCCACAGGGGCTGCTGCAGCGGTCTCCCCGGATAACCGAAAGCAATTGGTGGGAAAGGCGTGGCACTGGAGGTGGGGTGGGGTGTCATCTCAGTTCATATTGCCCTCTAGCCGAGATGGAGGCATAAGTGTGAGGCTCCCTCAGAATCTCACTCCCAACAGTCCCTGGCATTTGCTTGTGCCCACCACATCAGGTCTCCGTCCCGAGAGCGGCCCCTGGCGAGGTAAAGAAGTGCCCAGCTCTTGGGGGAATGTGCTTTCGCCTCTCAGCTTCAGAAGCACCACTATCCCACAGCCACAGATTCCCGTTTTTTGACTAGTCCAAGCTGAGGCACGGTGCTGGTACGCTGAGAAGGCTGAAGATGCATTTCTTTGGAGGTGGAAAGTCTCAAAAAACACCTGCAACACTTTACAGAGCCCCAAACGTGTCTCTTTATGCAGGCCCCGAAAGGTGGGTCCGATGGGTTGGCTGGTTGGCAAACAGGCTAAAGGGTCACAACAAACCAAGGCCTCCCATCCTCGCCACCACAGAGTTCCCGGTACCTCCGGGTATGAGGTTTTCCCTTTCCTGCTTTCCCCAGCAACCAGCCGCAAAGCTCTCCCAAGCTAACCTAGCCAAGCCCAGAACAGAACAGGGGAGCCGAGAGCCCGCCCAGCGGCGCCTCCAAGCTGTGGCCTCGCTTGGCTGGAAAAAAACGAGATGCCCTCGCCTCCTGCCAAATGGTTAGTGCGTCTGTGAGCGCTCTGGGTTCGTTTTCCCACTTTTCATATTGGACAGAACCTCTCCTCCTCCACTTCCCTCCCCATCTCACCCTCAAAATGTTTAAAACCAGCCGTTTTAAGCTGGGCGTTCCATTAAAGAGATTTCTTGAATGCGGCAAGTTAACTTTCAAGGGTGCCTTGCCCGTCGTTGTCTCGAAAGAAACTAGGATCTAAGTTCCTAAGGCAGAGGGTACTCTGAAATTCCATCAATTTGGGATTTTTGCAGATGGGACATCTTGGAAAGTTCCCTTCTGTTCCTCCAACCCGGGACATTCTTTCAAGTTTCCTTTCCCTCTGCTCTGCATTAAAGAAGCAAGTGTTCAGCTTTAAATGAAAAGCTAGCTAAATCCACCTTAGTTCCCTCTCAAATAAATAAATAAATAAATAAATAAATAAATAAGTCTCAAAACAGCTGCCTAGTCTAAAGGCCTAGAACTGACTGGTCCAATTTGTTTTGTCCAGGAGCTAGAGACACACGGGCCTGGAGCTCGGGATTTTGAGACTGGAAAGGAGAGAGCAAATGTCAGGGCTGGCTCGTAGCTCACTCCAGTACCCGGGAAGGAACTAAGTGCCTCCTCCTGACCGGCTTTTTAAACCACATTGATTGGGAGAAGGTGTTCTCAGCCTGTTAATGTGCCTGTTAATCGAGGCATTAAGGGGCGCAGTGTGAGTATTATTAGTGAATGGAAGACAGAGTCGGTGGCGGGGATCAAAAGCTGAGTTCCCACATATTTTGTCACATCACACCCCCTAAAAAATTATTTTCAGTTAGAGAACAATTTGGCGCTTTTCATCACTCCTAACTAGTCTCACAGATGGTGATTTAAAAGCTTTGCTAGCAGGGAAAAACTTTGGGGATTGGTAGTCGGGGACCAAAAGAAGGTAGATTAAGTGCTGGTTGCTTCCGGGATCCTGGGTCCACCAGGCAGAGTGTGGGAACCTGGAGCTCAGGGCCCTGAAGCCAGTACTTCTCCCGAAAAGAAAAAGAATAAAACGTGAAAAAACAAATAATACCATCAATACTGACACCCATACCTCTAGGTCTGCGCGCCTCTTCAGGCAGGAGTAGGATCTGGCCCAGGTGCCACTTACAGTGCGCGAGAAAGTTCTCGGTTAGAGATGCATCTCTCTCTCTCTCTCTCTCTCTCTCTCTCTCTCTCTCTCTCTCTCTCTCTCTCTCTCTCTCCTCTTTCTTTCTCTCTCCCTCTGTTTTTTTTCTTTGGCTTTCCTTTCAAATTCTACAATAAACAAACTCCTGAGCACTGAAGCTAGATAAGCTAGCAAGTCCTCCAATAATTCAAATGATACAGTCGGGGGGGGGGGGAGAAAGACACGCCAATCCGATTTGTCCTCTGATCAAGGAGGGCGCCGGAGTCAGACCGCAGCAGAGGAGGTCCCTGGCTTGCCCTGGGCGCGGGGCGAGGACTCTGGTCAGAGGTAATTATGTCACCGCATTTTCTCGCCCTGACAGCCGAATAAACACAATCTCCAATAAACATCTCTAATGAGGGAGGAGGCCCGAGGATGGCTGGGTTTGATTTATGACTGGAGGAAAAGGTTCACTTCCTACTGCGAAGCGGGCAACCTGCTCACACTCAGCTCCGGAAAAGGAACTCGCGGAGGGGAGGACTCCCGTCCAGGTAAGGTGCGCAGCCCGGTGGGCACTCTGCCCGTGGCCTCGCTGGTAGTCTGAGCGCGAGAGGAACCCTGAGAGTTCCGTCCGATTGATTCCCAGGCACCTGTCACAGGTGCTCGAGATCCAAGTGAGCTGCAGATGTGCCTCCAGCAGGGCTAGAGAGAGGGCGCCAGGATCACGAGTGGGGAGATCCAGGCCGAGCCCGCCCTAAGGCCTTCTCAAACTTTCCCGTGGGTGCTCTTGTGCCCGGACTAAGCCAACCTGGGTATGCCCTACGTGGTACAGCTTAGGGCTCAGCTGCGAGGTTTTCCAAGCGGGTAGAACCATTATTTAGTCTAAGTTTGTAAAAAAACACTTTCCTGACCCACTTCGGGGAAGTTCCAGCCTTCCAGGAGCCCGAGCATGGCTAGGCACCCCTCACCCGCTTCCCGCCGAGACACAGAGCCCAGTGCTGGCAGTAGCCCTCTCCCGGTAACCCGAGCCCGCGTTCTAGCTCAGTGAGAATCGTTAATTATTAGGTCTTCCGAAGAGAAGCTCAAATCACAAGCAGGGGCCTTCGAGCGCTGCCCAGCTCCGGCAGGCCGCATTCTTTCGTCCTTTGCTCCTTTCGGGGGAAACGAACTCCAGCGTGTGACTTCGTTATGGAGCACACATCTATCTACACTTTACTACCTCGGAGAAACTTTTGTTGCGCCTCCCCGACATTTCGCGGGGTGCTTCCAAGAACTCTGCGCTAGGCTTAGTGGCTTTTCCACGCGTGAACGTCGCTAACTGAAGCGGGGAAGGCGTGTTGCAAACTGCATGCCCACCGCTTGCTTTTCTTGGGATCTCAAGAGAGTTCTTTAGATTGCAGCCACAGACACCCCCCCACATACACACACAATCATCACCCCTAGCCCAGCCCAGCTCAGGGCCGGACAGGAAGTCCACTCTTGAGACCACAATATTTTGTTACTTTTATAAAAAGAAGCGTGCTTCATTCGCAGACACCCCGCCCCCGCTACCCCAGCGCAGTAATTCCCTTCCATCTCTGTAAACCTTGTTTTAAAAGAAAAAGAATCAAGCCCGAGGTCACTCGGGGAGGGCTTCTGCGACCTGAGGACAACGTTTGCGGACAGTGGAGAGGCGCCGCTAGCAGCACGGTGGGTCCTAGTTAGAGCTGGGGCGGTTACCTGTGAGCCGAGGGCGGGGTGGCAGGTGAGCCTGGTGGCGCCGGTTCCCACACTTCTCACCGCCGCTTCACGGGAGAAGTAGCAGATCTGACAGCCGGGTTCTACTCGAGGACCTGCCCCAGAGTTTAAATGTCAATGATAAGAAAAGAGGGTGCTCCGGCAGGCGCTAACTTTCCTTAATATCCACGCCAGCGCTGTCCTCATTGGTTGCCGGGCGCGTGTGACGTCACGGCGGCCAGAGTTGGGTTCAGCTCAGCAGATTAGCTCCCCGGCCCGCCGGGAGCCTCCCTCCCTTCGGTCAGAGTCTGACTCGTTCTATCCCAAGAGTCTTCCGAGATCTGGCCGGTAACTGCAGACGCCTAGCCTGCCTCTGGCTAGTATTGTCCTCTTTTAGACTCAGAGTCAAGCCCCTCCCCCTGCACCCAAGTAAACAGGTCCAGCCAAGTGCTCAGGCCCTCCAGGAAGCTGAGCTCACGGTCTTTGCCTTTAAGCTCATGAGTTATCTACGTGACCCCCTAGCCAACTCCTAGGTTCTCTAGGGAGTCATCTCATCACAGGGGTCGAAAGGGACCTTTGGCAAGTTCTTTTCACTGGAGACTCAATGGTAACTCCACCTAGCCCTTGCTTCTCCAAGTCACCAGCTGGACACAGACTGAGGCCCCAGTAGATGAGCAAAGTTTGTCCCCAACCTCGGCCAAATCTAGACCTATTGGCGTTTTCCTGAAGGAAGCCCCAAAGCCAGCATGCACGGGCTTCCCTCGCTTTGGGGACTGAAAAGCTCCATTCATGTAGAAAATGTAGATGATGGTATTTATCCTTGACTTGAGGGCTAACTGTTGACTTTGTGGCCTAGGGGGGCAAAAGTGGGGACGGGGGAGATTGAGAGGTTAAGATTTTCCTTCCTCGAGCTGAGTGAAGGAAGAATTGGGGCAAGGTCAGCAGGATGCTGATCCTGTGGTCTTCACACCCTCTGTGCCACTGAAGGCTGCTTAAATTTGCTAAGCCTGTCTATCTTGGAATAGATAGCTACACCCTCCTGCCCTTTTCTGCTCGTGGGCTTCTCAACTTCCAATCTCCTCCCTCTTCTGCTTGCTTTAGGTCAGGAGTTTGCAAAGTGAGAGACCCTGCTTGAAAGGGAGGGAGGATCTAGAGGAGGTGATGGATAAAGAAGGGAATGGGCATGGAACTGCCTTCAGACAACTTCTGGGAGACAGTAAGGGTGGACCAGAGTGTGCACATGTTGAGACCATGACTTGAACTTGGTTTAAGACCAGAATCTGCACACTTTGGCCTGGTGAGGGTGGTGCAAAGCTCCCGGGGGAAGGTGGGGGAAGGGTGCAAGTTCTGGCAGGTCTCCCTTTGCCCCTAACATACCTGGAAAGGTGTGGGACTTTGTCACTGACCCAGGTCGGCTCCAGGTAGCCCACTGGCCGGCTCTTCCAGATTTGATCAGCTATCAGCCAGACTTTCTTTTCCTCTTTCCCTCCCCTCCCC
>PVIH01022962.1:0-25912 GCA_004025045.1 Sigmodon hispidus | reverse complement strand
GCTCCCAGCACACCTCACCCCTAGAACTCCTTCACATCATTGAGAAGTGATTCTATTAAAGATGTTATTTTGTTTTTGAAAATAACAGCTGTTCTTTCTGATGTTACATCTCTCACTTCCAGGTGACATCATGAGTTCAGCCATAAAAAACCTACAAAATCTTCTCCATATGCCCTATGGCTGTGGGGAGCAGAACATGGTACTTTTTGCTCCTAATATCTACGTACTGAAATATCTGAATGAGACCCAGCAGCTGACTCAGAAGATCAAGTCAAAGGCCATTGGCTACCTCATTGCTGGTCAGTAGGCTTAGAAACTCCACTTGGTCCTTGTGAATGGTCTCCCCAGAAGTGGGCTTAGCATTGGAGGGGAAAAGCTGAGCAGTGTTCTCAGTTGATCAGTCCTATAAGCCAGAGTATATGAGGACCTCTCTGGCTTCAGACTTACCTCCTGTCATTCTCTTATGCATCCGTTTCTTCAAAAGACACCCCACACCTTCCATTCCAGGTTATCAGAGGGAGCTGAACTATAAACACAAGGATGGCTCCTACAGCGCCTTTGGGGACCAAGGTGGACGGACTCAAGGGAACACATGGTAAGAAAAGTCCACCTTGTATCAAGTCCTGAGTAGTATAAAGTTACTGGCCTGACCTAGCCCCAAGATCAGGACCAGAAATCCCAAAGTCGCAAAGAAACACACAGAAGTCTTATATTAATTTTATGTGCATTGACCTATGGCCCAAATATTTTTCTAACTAGTTCTTTCGTCCTAACTCAACCAATTTTCATTAATCTGTTCAGCCACGTGGCTTGGTACCTTTTCTCAGGGCAGCATGGTTGTCTTCTTTCCTCTGTGTCTGCTGACTTCTCTCTGGTATCTCTGTCTCTGTTATTCCTGATCCCTGAGTTTTCTTCTTCTGGTAGCCCCACTCACACTTCCTGTCTGCCCTCTGGCCAATCAGCTTTTTATTAAACCTGAAAGAGGAACAAATATAACAATGTACCAGAACATAATCCCACGACAGTCCTGCTCAACTCCTGTTCCTCATGACAACTATACATGCATCTTATTTTATGGAAATGTAACCGATGCCCCGGCAGAAGAGGGGCATGTTTGAGGTGGCACGAATCACAAGTACAGAACTGAAATTGTCTCAAGGCTCGACTGACATGAATCAGTACCACCTTTTATACTCAATTCAATAAACTGACCTTTTGACTTCTCCACAAGATCTTTCATCAGTAAATACCCTGCTACATATTGCTGAGCATCTGAAGATGTTCGTAACTGAGTCCTGAAAGGCTGTTATTGTTCTCCATGTGACCTTGCATGGCATAAGAATGTGTTGTTGAGAAAAAGCACAGACAGACAAATGGCATAAAAACTGATAGGAGCAGGAAGTAGCCAAGGAGAGGGATGTAAATTTTGAGGCAGAAAACTCATGGTAGCAGTTTTAGGAGAGAAGATTCTTCTTATCTATAAAAGATAATCATGGGAATCGAGGTTGAGATGAGGGTGCGGGTGTGGGGGAAACAGCAGGATGTGCAAGGGAGAACAAAGTAGAAAGCAGCTGAACCATGCTGCAGTGTCCACTTCCGATAGGACCAAGGAAGGGAAGACTACTTTGGGAGAGCAAGAGATGCTTTCCCAACTGGTGCACCCAGAGACCCTTAGACAGATGACACATGAGTGTCATCCAGACCCATGTGTGAAGATGCTGAGTCAGAACACAAACCTCCATCTTCCTACTCTTCCTCCCCATCAGGCTCACGGCCTTTGTGCTCAAGTCTTTTGCCCAAGCTCGAGCCTTCATTTTCATTGATGAGACACACATCACCAGTGCCTTCACCTGGCTGTCCCAGCAGCAACAGGACAATGGCCGCTTTAGGAGCTCTGGAACGCTGTTCCACAGCGACATGAAGGTGAACTGTTCTGAACTCCTTATAAGCATGCTGACCTAATAATAACATCTGAAAGTCAGGCCACACGACTTACCACTGGATGAACAAGGTCTGAGTTGGGAATGTATTTCTTCATAATGGGGATAGAATTGAGAACATTCATTAAATACAGAGGCTTGGCCATGAATGCAAAGACATCTTTGATAGTTTGCTTGCTGTTTGTTTTACCTATTTCACTTCTTTTTGTTTGCAGGGTGGAGTAGATGATGAAGTGACCCTCTCTGCCTCTGTAACCATTGCCCTTCTGGAGAGTTCCCTCCCACACACAGTAGGTGCCACATTGCTTCTCCAGCATCTCACACTGGGGTAAAGCCTATGGCTTCCTATACTCTTTAAAGCCAAATAGCAACTCTCTTTTTTTTCAATACTTTTGCATTTGTAATATTCCATTAATAATCATCTGCCAGCTCAATGATATCCTATATATGCTACAAAACCAAGCCAAAAACATGGCCTCTAATACTGTCCTGCTTAGTCTGCATTTAAATGAAATATAGTTTATTAAAAGAAATAGCCCCCAAAAGATAGAGGATAGACAGACAGATGATCAATAACAGAAGATAGAAAGTAAGGGAGGGAAGGAGGGAGGGAGGGAGAAGAGGGGAGGGTAATAGAAAGATTAATTTGAAAAGCATAGGTGTTTAAATCCTTCATGTTTATGGTCTGGGTTTTATTGTTTTGCCAACAGCATCCTGTTGTCTCCAAAGCCCTGACCTACCTAGAGTCCTCCTGGAAGACAGTAGAGGAAGGGGGAGATGGCAGCTTTGTGTACACCAAGGCACTGCTGGCCTATGCATTTGCTCTGGCAGGGAACCAGGATAAGAGAAATGAGATCTTAAAGTCACTTGATAAGGAAGCTATAAAAGAAGGTAAGAATGTCTGTTATCATGTTTGCTTTCATCCAGTTCCAGTGAAGAGAAATGGGAGTGTAGAAACTATGGAAATAGTGTTACATTTTAGCTTGTCTCTGTGGCATACTGAGGTTGCTCCTTGGACTGATCCAATAGGAAGGTAGTCTTTCTTTTCTACGCAAACGCCTTCTCTTCAGTATTTTCTTATAGTGTGACCCAAATCAACACATAGAGTATCACAGGAGAGGGCACACACTTCCAGCTACCATTACAAATGTAGGTAAAACTTAACTTTTCTCTCTTATACACATATACTGATCAGGAGGAGAAAAGACTATGAAGAACATGGAAAAGAAAGAAACTATGCTCAAGGTTTTGCTGTTTCAACCTCAATTCTGAAACCAATAAGAAACATTCCTAAGTCATTTTGACTGAACACTGACAAGTGATGTTTTGTTGTGTGTAAGGGAGTGAAAGAAGATGTCTGCTGTTGTCTTCTCACAAACTTCTGGAGCACCATTGAGGATGTAGTTTAGTCAATACCCTAGGAGTTTCTGTCATGAGACCTTTCTCAATCACACCCTATCATACCAACTGCAGGTTTACTGGGTATTAACAAACCTGGGGATATTGTGAGTGGAAATTTTAAAACCTACTACAACTATTATATATTTCTTTATTCTAGATGTAGATATACAGTCACTCACTGGCTACTCAGACTTTCAATTATTTCTTTATTTCTACCCTAAGACAACTCCATCCATTGGGAAAGATCTCAGAAACCCAGAAAATTAGAAAGTTATATGTACAAACCGCAGGCTCCCTCTGCTGAAGTGGAGATGAATGCCTACATTCTCCTCGCTCTCGTCACTGCCCAGCCAGCCCCAACCCCTGAGGACCTGGCTTTGGCAGTGCGCATTGTGAAGTGGATCATGAAGCAGCAGAATTCCTATGGTGGCTTCTCTTCCACACAGGTCAGTGACTTTCCTTCAGAGTACACATGCAGAGAGGGGATTTAATAAGAGTGACATATACAATAAAAAGGGGAACAGGGGCAAAAAAACAAGGACATATTACCCATGGGTGTTTTGAGTCTGTAGGAAGTGAGGAATGATACATCTCATAATAAGTTTTCCCAATACAAGAGTTCCCTTCAGACCACATTTATTGAAACAGGCCTACATTGCTGAGGACATCTAACTCAGACCCAAACCTTGAGAGAAAACAATGGCAAAAACTCTGAAGTTTTCAAATTCTAGACATAATCCTTCACCCTAAAGAGCATGTAGAGTACCTGAGAGATGGTGCTTCAAACAAACTGACATCTTGATCATCCTGCTGCCCTTAGGTGCAGGAATTTCCCTTCTCCTGACAGAGACTCTCTTAATCTTATGTATGGAGAAATTGACCTCAAGTTTTCCCCAAGCTAGTAGGAGCTCCTCCTGCCCTGCTTTACTGCTTGACAGTTGGAAACAATCAAGACCTTAAACCATTTGCTTCATCATCTAGTCAGTATAATTCTCATGAGGTAATATTTTCCAAAAAATACACATCTACCATAATATCTATTAATTATGCTCTGGATATCAGGGCATATATGGCAGAGTTAATCTCCAGAGAAGTATAGTGAAGTAGTCAGTTCCTCAAAGGAGAAATCAAATGTACAAAGAGGAACCTCCATGACACTAGCAACACTGGTTTGCAATTCACTTCTTTAATTCATTGATTTCAACACGCAGTCTACATTGTAAATGGTATTAAAGCCCTCACTGCATGATTCTGTTCTCTTGCTGGGATCTGCAATCAGGATAGCATCTGGAGCTGTCTTGGGATAAGGGAGGACCCTGTGGGAGAGATCCTCTCTAGAGCATAAAGTACATCCCAATAGAGTATGCCACGGTAGAACAAGGTAACAAGGAACAACACTGGATCATAGTCTTTCCTTTAATTTGATAATACTGAGTCATGACTGCCCTTGGCCATGATGTTGATATCCTGATTGTTTATCAAGTGCAGAAGAAAGTTTGGTGATAAGAGCAAGTATGATTCTGTTGAAAGATGGTGGACAACTTCAAGGACAAAGGAAAAAAACAGCAAATGCTTGGGGGAAATCTTAGTGTTTTTATATTTTGAACTGGCTAGGGAGGAATCTGCATATGCTAGGATGCTCTGTGTAAGAAGGGAAATTGTGTAAATGTGTTTGATTCTCAAATATTTCCTAAATTAAAGTTTATAGATCAAATAACTGGACACAAAACCTCATGACATTTTTGTCACACCTTCGAGAAGGGCCCACGCCCTTCAACACCAATGTTATCCTGAATTTTTACACTCATCCTTCACAGGACACTGTGGTGGCCCTTCATGCTTTGTCCAAGTATGGAGCAGTTACTTTCTCTGGAAGTCAGAACACTCCTTTGGTGACCATCCAATCTTCAGGGACATTTTCCAGAAAGATCCAAGTAGAGAAGAGTAATCGCCTGTTACTGCAGCAGGTCTCACTACCAGAAATCCCTGGGGAGTATGACATCAATGTGTCAGGGGAAGGATGTGTGTATGTTCAGGTAAGAAGCTGGGGAAGTTGTGGGTATACTGCTGCATAGTCTCCCTTTGCCTACCTGCATACATTATGTCCAAATTGTGAGAAATCAATCCATAGACCCATGAAATGAAAGCAAAGTATTTCTATTCACTATATCAGACAACACTGAGATACAATGTGTACTTGGAGAAGCAAGAGTCTGCATTCACTCTACAAGTACAGACACAACCTCTGACCTGTAACAACCCCAAAGGCCAGAACAGCTTCCAGATCTCACTAGAAATCAGGTATGAGTCTCTCTCTCTCTCTCTCTCTCTCTCTCTCTCTCTCTCTCTCTCTCTCTCTCTCTCTCTCTCTCTCTCCCTTTTCACTACTACAATGTTTTCTTACTAGAACTCTTTATGTTCAGAGATATTTCAAGCAAGTAAGTCTCTTCATTAAGATTTTGCTTTGTCTATAAAAAAATACTTGACTTCAGCAAAGTGAACAATGAAGGGATATAGAATTGTAAATTCTAATTAGCCTACATTTGGATTTCCTTTCTTGCCCACTATCAGTGTAAAATAATAAATTATTCTTTTTCATGATGCCTTTTTGTAGGCTATTCTCCTTCACCAACAAAGGCAAGCCTTTCTAGTATTTTCAGATTTCATTTTTTTAGAGAGAAAAAAAGTTATTTTGTTCTTCTGACACTTCTCAAAAGCTTCATATAAAATATAACCAGCAACAAGGTACAACTGCAGAAACTGAAGAAATCTTGGATGAAAAGAAGACATACACAGTGGGACCTATTACTTGGTTTCACCACAGTGTGATGGAGTGTAGCTTGGTTTTTTACCCTTTGGGGGCTCACCACCTAGTTCCCAAATAAATACATGGAGAATTATGTTTACTTCATAAATGGCCAAACTTAGCTTGGCTTGTTTCTAGTCAGCTTTTCTAACTTAAATTATCCCATTTCTCTTTAACTACACTTTGCCTCTGAGCTTTTTACCTTTATGTTATAGCTCTTGCTTTCCTTCTTACTCTGTAGCTGGTTGTGTGGCTTGTGGCTGACCCTGGCGTCCTCCTCTCCTTCTCCTTTTCCTTCCCCATGCTCTTCTTCTCAAGTCTAGATTTCTCCTCCTATGTATTCTCTCTATGCCTCTCTTCTACCCAGCTACCGGCCATTCTGCTCTTTATTAGACCAACCAGATATTTCAGGCAGACAAAGTGATATAGCATTTAAATAAATGCAACATTAAAATGCTACACATCTTTGCATTGTTAAAGTAATATTTCATTACAATGGTGTGTGCATGAGAGACAGAGAGAGACAGAGGTAGGAAGAGGGAAAGGGATACGAAAACTTCAGCCGTCATCCCTCAGACTCCATACACACTAGGTTTTTGAGATAAGGTCTCTTACTAGCCCAGGGCTTGCTAACTAAACTATGCTAGTTGGCCAGCACTTGCCATGGATCCATCCATCTATTTTTTAATGAACTCTCTAGGTGATATTGTTATGCAGTCTATTTTCAGAAGTTAAGACCATGTATTTTAAGGTATAGAAAAATCACACAGGGTATATCAGGAATTGCTGCCAGACCTCAAAAGAGGTAAGATTCAAAATATAATACTCCTTCCACCCACTTCTCTGGTCTGCAGTTATAGAGGGAGCCGTCCAGCTTCCAACATGGTGATTGTGGATGTGAAGATGGTATCTGGTTTTATTCCATTAAAATCAACAGTCAAAAAGGTAGGTAGACCAGAGGTTTAAATTTTCTGTATCCTCAGACTAGGAACATGCCAACATCATCATAATAATGTCAACTTATGTCAAAACAACATTAGCACTAACTTAACAAAATTAGATGTATATCATTCTAGGAATAAGTGTGGGCAGTAATAACAGCAAGCAGAAATATAAGAGAGGTATCTGAGTGCATTGAGTTCACAATCTAGCTGATATTTTTTAAAGTATAATGAACCTAGTCAATAATAATTCAGGGGAAAATATTGTTAAATGTCAAAATTGTAGATTTGGTGTTTTTAAGAACTTTGAAAATTAATACCAACCTAAAATGAACAACAGAGAAAGTTACTTGTACAGAGAATATGAAGTAAATAAGAAGTATATCAAATGCACGACTACTTCACCTTCAAACAAAAGTTAAAAATACCAATTACTAAGTCAAATCATATTCAGTCAGGCCTCTAGTGGAGTGGCATTCTCAATTGTCTGAATCTATTTTTACTCTTATTGGAGAAGTTTCTTCTAACTCATTTTAATAAACTGGTGACATTGATTTTATCATCCTCCATCCCACAGTTTATGTGCCTTTTTCACCCCCAAGGACTGTATCTTTTCAGCAACACAGTGTTTTCTCTCATTTCCAGCTTGAAAGATCAGAGCATGTGAGCAGAACAGAAGTGAGCAACAACAATGTCTTGTTATATTTGGATCAGGTGAGGGTGCTTCCTGCCTCCCCAGACATGACTAGGTGGATAATGCTTGGTCTATAGAGGTCAGAGGAGGGTTGTTCCTGCATCCCTAAATGTGCCTAGGTGGGTCTTTGTGGAAAACATAGGCAGGAGAAAGCAATTCTAAAGGAAATCTTTTAGACAGGTGCCTTTCCTCTGTTCATACTAGATGATATTTTGTATTCTCTTTCCCTGGCTTAAAGACGTGGCTCAGCAGTTAAGACCCCTTCCTGCTCTTCCAGAGTTCAGTTCCCAGAACCCACAACAACTCACAACTGCCTGTAACTGCAGTTTCAGGGGATCTGATTCCCTCTTTTTGGCCTCCACTAGTATATACCTGCACACATACAGTAATAGTAATAATAATAATAATAATAATAATAATAACAATAATACAAATCTTTAAATTCTCATTGCTGGTTTTCCTACTTGTCATCAGGTACCAAGTCAGCACACAAAGAGGCTTAACTCTCCCACTGCAGAAAATCGTACATCACACATGAAGGAGAAATATGGGTTTCTGGAATAGTTTAATAGACTGGAAAAGTTTCGTATGCTCCCAGGAGCCTCTACTTCAGTTCCTTAGGTCCCTACATTAAAATCTATTACACCATCCACATGTGAGCACTTCTGAACACAATGATTGTGAATTTAAATGCTATCCAATGCATAACTTTCTCAAAAGCCACGGACTGGGTGATGCTGAAGAAAAACAGTGGCTACCTCTGTGATTTTGGACTTATTCTTCTCTCTTGGACAGGTAACCAACCAGACACTGGCCTTCTCCTTTGTCATTCAACAAGACATCCCAGTAAGGAACCTGCAGCCTGCCATTGTGAAAGTCTATGACTACTATGAGACAGGTGAGTGAGCAATGGATTAGGGAGGACTCTAAAGCAATATGAATCTTTTTCCTTTTTTCCTTTTTTTCCTATTTTTTAAGACAGTTTCTCACTATGCAGCCCAGGCTGGCCTCAGACTCCTGACTCAGCATCCCAAATGCTGATATTCCTTGTATCTACCATCATGGCTAGTTTTAAAAACAATTATTTTTGAGACAGTGACACATTTTATAGGCCAGACTGGCCAGGTCAGCTCTTAATTAAAGAATATGAGTATAACAAACATAAGATTTCAATTTATTTAGCCACTGACATCTTGTTTCTACCTATTTATCCACAGAATCATGTGGAACCAAACATTTCCAAATAACTCAAGGACCAAGTGTTTCACAAAGAAGTATCTTTAGGTTGAAATATACTCAATCTCCTTCTGAATATAGCAATGCAAAGATGAATAATTATACAAATAGTTATAATAGATGAATAAAATAGAAACGAATAAAAACACGAGAGAGAATTGTAGCCTGTGTGGTCATTTATGACCAAAGACAGACAGACAGACAGACAGACAGAGAGAGAGAGAGAGCAAAGCCTGAGCTGAAGAATTAAATGGGGGGTTTTCTGTTCAAATGTTTCAAAATAGAAGAGTACAAGAAATTTTGAAGAAAATAGAAATCTAGACAGGCATATGAGAGGAATCTTGTCTACAAAGATCCCTCACAGTACTCTGCTCAAACACTGGAGGGTAGTCACACTTCAATTTTCTCAATAGGGTAAATGATTCTGGTTTGTTACACATTTATTATTTCACAAGAGGGAGGCATGCCATGGTGCCTGTGAGGTCAGAGGGCAACTTGGAGAAATGGGTTCTCACCTTCTGCCTCATAGAGCCAGAGGATTGAACTCACTATGGTCACCAGGCATGGCTTCAAGTGCCGTTCCCCACTGAGACCTGTGGCTTCAAGGGGACAAATTTTTTTGCTTGATTTACCTCATGTCCCCAGAAAGATGACTTTAGTACTCATCTAGGTCCTGATTGAGAAAATTGTTCAGTCCTAACATATAACTCCACAAAGTCCTCTGACATCAAAACACCAATTCTCATTTTTTTTCTCTCTCTCTTTCAGATGAAGTGGTTTTTGCTGAATACAGCTCCCCCTGCAGCTCAGGTGAGCACCTAGCATTGCTTGCCACAAGCCTTCCCTCTGACCTCCTCCTTCTCTTCAAAACTACCCACAGTTTGTTAGATGAGCTCAGAGGCCCTCACCGTGTGAAAACACAGAAGTGTACACCTTCCGATTGGCGCACTAACCCTGGAAAATTCTTCTAACATCCGTACCTAAGTGTATAGTAGCTTATGGTAGAAAATCCCATTCTTCACCATGGCTAGTTCACTTTCTTGCAGAAAACCCTGCTGTCCATATCCAGTTAGAATCACATTCATCCAATATGCTGTTTTCTTCTCTCCACATACACAGAAAAACAAAATTCTTGAAATTCATACCTGTGGAAAAGACATTGCTGGAATCTCCAAGCACAGGTGCCTTCAAGATGGTAATTTTGATTGCCTCTGCAATACAAATACTGAATAAGCATGGTAAATAAATGCATACTTCCAGAGAATCTCTGTCTTTGATTGTTTCTTTACTTAATCTGAATTTCCTCCATACTAATTTAGTGCCTTGCAATGTACCCACATTTGCAATGAACAAAAATGACATTCAAACAGAAGAACATGATTTATGAAAATGGGGAACACTTTACAGCTGCACAATAACACAGACCCTCAGAACATGAAGAGTAACACACGGCAATCTTTCCTCCATAAGGAAAGTTACGATGGGTATATTAGTGAAACAAGACTGTACAGCAAGCAAGAAGTGGTGATTCAAGGCTGCATTCAGAGCATTTCTGGAAGATGAGGCAGGAGGATTTCACAGCCAACAGCAACACAGGCTACCTATCACGTTCCAGGTGAGCCTGGGCTTCGTAGTAGATTTTGTCTCAAAATATCAAAAGGCAGGGATTGGAGATCAATGGTAGAATATTTAACCAACATTTTATTTTTAAAATTTCCTTCTATTTTATTGAAAATAAATTTTTTTGCCTCACATAAAGTGTACTGATTAGAGTTTGCCCTACTCTACCCTTTGCAGAGCCCCTCCCCACCCCCCCACCCCGCCACCTCATTTCTGTCTCTCATTTAAAAAAAGCAGCAGCTGGGTGGTGGTGGGTGTACACCTTTAATCTCAGCACTCAGGAGGCAGATCTCTGTGGGTTACAGGCCAGTCTGTTCTGTAGAGCTAGCTTTAGAATTGCCAGGGCAACACAAAGACACCCTGTGTCACAAAAAGAGAGATAGAAAGAGAGAGGGAGACCAGAAAAGAAGAAAAAGAAGACAAACAGCCTTCTAAGAGATAATTATAATTTATAATATAATATAATATAATATGGTGATAAACAAAAACCAACAAACAGGAAAAAGACAAAACAAAGCTATATCAAGGTGAAGCGTGAGCATCAGATATAAACTAAGACCTACTTGTCCATAGACTCAAAAATTCCATAAAAATAGTAAAGAAGAAGAAGCCATAATATACACACAGAGGACTTGGAGGGTAAAAGGAGAAAAATATATAAATACAATAAAATAAAAATAAGGGGCCATGTGTGGTGGTGCACACCTGTGACCCCAGCATGTAGGAACCAGAAACAGGTGGAGCTCTATAAGTTTGAGGCCAACCTAGTCTACAAAGTGAGTGTCAGGACAGCTAAGGCTACACACACAAAGTCCCTATCTTAATGAACCAAAAAATAAAAATAAAATTAAAAGAAAAAAGGAAGAGCCCTGACTTTGACACTGTGAGACAAGAACCCACCAAAGATGCTGTTGAGTTCATTTTCTATTGGTGGACATGTAGCTAACTCTAAAGAGTAAATATCCCTGGAAGAAATCTAAATTTTCATTTGTAAATAGTTATAAATCAGAGATTGCTTCTAGGTTAGGGATAGAGTCCTGTGCCCACTTCTCCTTTTATCTCTAGGACCCCACTATATGTGGCCCAGTCTCTGTTAGGTCATATGTGCATCCTACATCCTCAAGTCTGTTGATTGTAGGAGGAGTTTCCCTGTCCTGATTGCCTCTCACAAATAACAGGCAGCTTCTTCCCAAATAACTGACTTGGGGACACAATATTAATTGTAAATGCTCAGTCAATAACTCAAGTTTGTTACTAACTAGCTCTTACAACTTAACTCATGTCTATTAGTCTATGTGCTGACCCAAGGCTTATGGATTTTACCTCTATTCCATTTTGTGTGTCCAACTCATCCTCTGTCTGACTGTTGACTCCCCTCACTCACCCCATTATTCTGAATTTGACTTTCCCACCTAAGTTTATCCTGTACAGCTGTTGCCAGTCAACTTGTTTATTAAACCAGTCACAACAGTTCAACACAACATGTTCATACAGTGTATAGAAGGATTATTCCACAGTGCTTGATTCCATTTCCAAGACAGAAAAAAATGTAATATATCTAGATAGAAACACTTTTTTGCAAAGGAAAAAAGAGCAGGCTTTAGTGCCATTAAAATGGCTGTCCTGTCTGACAGGAGTTCCATGTTAAAAACTGTTAAGTTGTGTAATGGAAGGTGTGGTGGTTTAAATGCAAAAATGCCCCACACATGCTCAGATGTTTGAACACTTGGTCAGTCCCAAGCTGGGGCTGTTCTGAAAGGGTGTGAAATCTTTGGATAGGGGTCCTAGATGGCATTGGGGTGAAGCTTGAGAATTCTAGCCCAGCCAAATTCTGTCTGCTTCTTTATCCATGGAGTATGAGGAATTCACTTCATAAGTTTTTGTATCCTTGGAATTAAACATTCCTCAACACTATGTTTTCCCCACCATGATGTACCCTCAACCTAAGAACCACCAGCTGATGGCCAGGTGTTTCACACGTGAGCCCATGGGGACATTTGAGATTCAAACCCTATGGTTAGTTAGTGTCTTAGTTAGGGTTTCTATTGCAGTGAAGAGACACCATGACCAAGGCAACTCTTATAAAGAAAGCATATAATTGGGATGGCTCGCTTACAGTTTCAGAGGTTCAGTACATTATCATCATGATGGGGAGCATGGCAGTGCACAGGCAGATGTGGTGCTGGAGCTGAGAAAGCTACATCTTGCAAGACACGGGAAGTCAAGTGACTGTCACACTGAGTGAAGCTTGAGAAAAGGGACCTCAAAGCCCACTTCCACAAGTGACACACTTCCCCCGACAGGGTCCCACCTCCTAATAGTGCTAATCCCTTTGGGGGCCATTTTCTTTCAAACCATCACATATAGTCTGTTGTTCTAAAGTCTGTGGCAAGACAGCATGTCACAGGGGAAAGCCACTCACTTGAGGACCAGCACTCAAAGGAGAGAAAGAGAAGAACAGGGTTTCATTATCTCCTCAAAAACGTGTCTTGCTCCCATTGGTCAACCCCTTTAGGAAGTCCCACCAACTCCTAATTGCACCATGGGCTGAGGGCTAAGCCTCTAACACATGGGCCCAGCTGCCAAGGCCTTAGTTTCTAAAGTGGTCTTTTTGGAGGTGATGGAAATTTTAAGAGCTGAATGGTATCCTCACAGGGCTGGCTCATACTCACTGGCTTACATTTTTTTTTTCTTTCATGCCCATGGAATAGGTACTTTACTTAGGTTGCCTTCGGTTTGTTATGTACGATGACATCTGTGATCCCTCATCACAGAACCTAAAAAAGCAGGGACAACCTTCAGTCAAAACTAACCCTTCCCTGTCTGTGGCAGATAATTGCTACAGTAAACAAAAGGCTGTCCTAACAAAAATGTAACGGGATTGTTGCTTATGGCACCATAAGACTGGAGATGTGAGTTGAGATTAATGTATCAAGGGTCTTACTTTACTGTAGAAGCTGATGGAATCATTTAAAAACAGTGATTGTGAGATGGACATGATGGCCCATGTTTTAATCCCTCTCAGGAGGCAGAAGAAGTTCAATCTCTGTGTCTGAGGCCATGCTGGACTTTAGAGTGAGTTCCAGGACAGCCAAGGATGATAGAGACACCCTGCCTTGAAAAAAACAAACAAACAAACCAAAACCAAAACAACAACACAAATCAGTGACTGTGCAATCAGATGTGGTGAAGAAAGACAGCAAATGAAAGACAGAGCTGTGGTGAGAAGGTTACCAAATGTCTCCTTCTGAAAACATATTTTATTTAATTTTTAGGGAAAGCCAATATTGTTTGGGCCAATACAATAAGTTCTAGAACAAAATGAAAGTCTCCTGAGAAATTTTAACAGGAATTTGTTTGGAGATTAGGCCTAGCCTCCTGTGCAAATCTTTTGTTTTTCCGTTTGACTTTAGTAAGGAGACAAGGTCAACGATGCCTTTCCAGAGTCATTACACATCTTATTCTGAGATAGAATTAAGAATGGGGAAACTATTGAAATTGTTATGAGCAGATAAATGGAGTTTTGAAGAATAAATGCTTTTATGAGACACAGATGAGCTATGCTGGATGCATGTCTCAGATTCTTTGCATCATTGTTTGTAGCTTAGTGTGTGTTCCTGTTCTGATCAATAGTAGCTGAATCCTTTTTTTGCCCCAGCACAGTAATAAAAAAATTACCACACGGTGGCAGCAAAGGTTAAAAATATAAGTAGAAATTCCTTATTTGCAGCATACAAAAGATAAGAAATTGGAGGACATGCTGCAGTGGATGGCCCTACACCCACATGCAGAAAGCCAGCTCAAACTGGACTGGGTGGGTTATAAAAGAGGAGAATCAAGAGGAAGAAGAGGAAGAGAGGAAGGAGAAGAGGAAGTTGGAAGAGGAATGTGAGGAGGGTGATATAATCAAAATATATTGTATAAGTAGATGAAATTCTCAAAGAATGGTAAATTAAAATAGCAAAAAAGAAGAGAGATGAGTAAAGAAAAATAACTATGAAAAAATAAATTGATAAAATACAAGCAATAAGCATTTAGCATAATATTTGATTCTCTTTAACCTGCCAAAGCTGTAAGGAAGTCCCATTGTGGACAGACTAAATTCCATACTGAAAAAGTGGCCCAGCCCATGGCATTGCTTCAGAAATGCTGGACCCTACTCCATGACTTTTGGTGGCTAGTTGATCTTTTGAAACGTAAACATAGTCTTCTAATTAGGTCTCAGGGCTTTTCCTAAAAGAAAACTAGTTATGTGGGTGAAAGTTCCACCCTCATGATCTAATAATTTTCCAAAGGCCTCCATCTCTTGATAGCACCATGTTTGGAATTAGGGCTTCCAAATATTGAAGGATCACAAGCTGAGTCTATGACAGAATGGTTATCATAATGAATGGCACAGTCAAAATGACAGAATAATGTGAATCACACTGACCCACTGAATTCACTAATTAATGACCTTGTCTACAAATAATAGATACAAACCTACTGACTCCTCACATGATTTTTATAAACAGGAAAGATTCAGGTCAAGTATGTAAACTCTGGACTGAAGTATAAAAGCCATCAAAGTCAATTCCCAGACATTAGCCAGTTTACAGAGAAGGGGATGTGACTTCTTTGAAGAAACACCTTGGTGATACTAAACACAGATACAGTCAATGGTTCCCTTTCCAAATGGACATAGGGCCTTTAGCAGGGTAAGTGAAAACTGAGGAGAAACCTCTAATTAGTTCCTCAGAGAACAACTGGACACAGACTTTAACATGACAGTAAGTCTAGGAAACATGAAATGTCACTGTAGCCTGCCAGCCAAAGGAGGAGTATATGGGAGTAGGAAATGATAGTTAGCAATTATTTAAAAGATTAAACTTGACTAAATCAGAAAGTCTGGAAGAAACAATAAATTTCTAATCATGTGCATGCCTGATAAAGTATATACATGTCTAGGTATATATATGACTTACCAAGAAAGACCATCAATGTAAACATATCTAATAAAATGATCCACAGGGAATACTTAGTGACAATCTTGATAATTATGCTGATTAAAATATATAAATTCTTTAATTAGTGGGTGACCAAGAGCAGACTCATGCCTCAAAGTCTCTTGGTGTCAAAGATCAGAATGCAGAATTTTTAAAAACAAAAACCACAATTACATCAGTGTTTCAGTGGAAGTCAGAAAAACATCTGTCTGTTTGAGGGTTTACTGGTATTTTCTAGACAACACATGACAATCATTTTTGACTTACACTTCCTCTTAGCTATTTTAGTTTTATATTTTTGCCTGCTCAAACATTAGTTTTTTCAGTTAATAGGTCTGGACTATGGTCAGGGTCACAGACAATCTCAAAAGCACTGCCAAAGAGGATGTCACCATGGCTTAGAATAAAGAGTTGGTAAAAGATTATCCAGTCAAATGCTCCTAATAAACAAGTGCGGGTTGCAATCCTAGTATCTAACAAAGTAGACTTTAAGCTAAAAGTAATTAAAAGGGACCAAGATGGTCACTAGTTATTCATCAAGGGGAAAATTGGTCAAGAGGAGATTTCAATCTTGAATATCTCTGCCCCTAATATAAGGGCACCTACTTATGTAAAAGAAACACTGCTAAAGCTCGAATCCCACATCAATTCTTACTCCCTAATAGTGGGAGACTTCAATACCCCACTTTCAACCCTGGATAGATCAACCACAGAGACTCAACAGAGAAATAAGGACTCTAAAAGAGGTTATGATGCAAATTGATTTAATAGATATCTACAGAAGCTTCCATCCAAATGCAAAGGAATATACATATTTCTCAGCTCCTCATGGAACTTTCTCCAAAATTGACCACATAATTGGTCATAAAGCAAATATCAGCAAATACAAAAAAATGGAAATAATCCCTTGTAACATATCGGACCACCAGGGCCTAAAGTTACAGTTCAACAACATCAAAACCCAAAGAAAGCCTACCAACTCATGGAAACTAACATCACTAAGCTGAACTATCCCTGAGTCAAGGAAGAAATTAAGAAAGAAATCAAAGTCTTCCTAGAATTTAATGAAAATGAATCCACAACGTATCCAAACTTGTGGGACACAATGAAAGCAGTCTTAAGAGGAAAATTCATAGCACTAGATGCCTATATGAAAAACCTAGAAAATCCCACACTAGAGACCTAACAGCTCAGCTGAAAGCCTTAGAACAATTAGAAGCAAACTCACCTAGAAGAAGTAGACAGCAGGAAATAAACTTAGAGCTGAAATGAATACAATTGATTGAATACAAAGAATCAATGAATCTAAGAATTGGTTCTTTGAGAAAGTTAACAAGATAGATAAGCCCTTAGCCAAACTAATCAAAAAACAGAGAGAGAGTGTTCAAATCAACAAAATCAGAAATGAAAAGGGGGACATAACAACAGACCCCCAGGAAATACAGAGAATTATCAGATCATATTTTGAAAGTCTGTATTTCACAAAAATGGAAAACCTAGAAGAAATGGACAGCTTCCTGGACAGGTACCATCTACCAATATTAAATGAAGATCAGATTAATTACCTAAACAGGCCTATAACCCTTAAGGAAATTGAAGCTGTCATTAGAAACCTCCCCAAAAATAAAAGCCCTGGTCCAGATGGTTTCAGTGCCGAATTCTACCAGACATTCAAACAAGAATTACTACCATTACTCCTCAAACTATTTCACACAGTAGAAACTGAAGGAATATTGCCAAATTCCTCTTATGAGGCCACAATTACCCTAATACCCAAGCCACTCAAAGACACAACAAAGAAGGACAATTACAGACCAACTTCCCTCATGAATATTGATGTGAAAATTCTCAACAAAAGTTTGGCATACCATATACAACAATGTATAAAAGATATAATCCACCACGACCAAGTAGGCTTCATCCCAGAAATGCAGGGCTGGTTTAACATACGAAAAACTGTAAATGTTATCCATCATATAAGCAAACTAAAGGAACAAAACCACATGATGATATCCTTAGATTCTGAAAAAGCCTTTGACAAAATCCAACACTCCTTTATAATTAAAGCCCTGGAGAGATCGGGAATACAGGGAGAATACCTAAATATAATAAAGGCGATTTACAAGAAGCCGACAGCCAGTATCAAACTTAATGGAGAAAAACTCAAAGCAATCCCACTAAAATCAGGAACTAGACAAGGATGTCCTGTCTCCCCTTATCTATTCAATATAGTTCTCGAAGTTTTAGCTAAAGCAAAAAGGAAACGAAAAGAGATTAAGGGGATACAAATTGGAAAAAAAGAAGTGAAGCTATCTCTATTTGCAGATGATATGATTGTATACATAAATGACCCACAAAATTCCTCCAAGGATCTGCTACAGCTGATAAACACCTTCAGCAATGTAGCAGGATACAAGATTAATGCAAAGAAATAAGTTGCCCTTCTATACACTAAAGATAGAAGAGCTAAAAAAGAAATAAGGGAAGCATTACCCTTCATAATAGCTGCAAATAGTATTAAATACCTTGGAGTAACTATAACCAAAGAAGTAACAAGCCTATTTGACAAAAAATTTAAATCACTGAAGAAAGAAATTGAAGAGGATATCAGAAAATAGAAAGCTCTCCCATGTTCCTGGTTTGGTAGGATCAACATAGTAAAAATGGCAATTCTACCACAGGCAATCTACAGATTCAATGCACTGCCCATCAAAATCCCAACACAATATTTTTTGGACCTTGAAAGAACAATACTCAATTACATTTGGAATAACAAGAAAGCCAGGATTGCCAAAACAATTTTACTCAACAAAAGAACCTCAGGAGGTATCACCATCCCTGACTTCAAGTTATACTATAGAGCTACAGTAATAAAAACAACCTGGTACTGGCATAAAAACAGACTTGTGGACCAATGGAATAGAATTGAGGATCCAGACATTCACCCAAAAACCTATGAACACCTGATCTTTGACAAAGAGGCCCAAAATATTCAATGGAAAAAAAAATAGTATATTTAACAAATGGTGTTGGCATAGCTGGATGGAAGTGTGTAGAAAAATGCAAAGATATATGAGCCTATCACCCTGCACAAAACTCAAATCCAAGTGGATTAAAGACCTCAACATAAACCCAGCCACTTTGAACTTGATAGAAAAGAAAGTGGGAAAAATACTTCTACGAATTGGCACAGGCAACCACTTCCTAAATATAACACCAGTGGCACAGACACTAAGACCAACAATCAATAAGTGGGATCTCCTGAAGCTAGGAAGCTTCTGTAAAGCCAAGGACACTGTCAATAGGACAAAATGACAGCCTACAGAATGGGAAAGGATTGTCAACAACCCTACAAGTAATAGAGAACTGATCTCTAAGATATATAAAGAGCTCAAGAATCTAGAGCCCAAAACCTTGAATAACCTAATCAAAAAATGGGGTACAGATCTAAAAAGGGAATTCTCAGCAGAGGAACTACGAATGGCTGAAAGGCACCTGAAAAGTGCTCATCATCTTTAGCCATCAGAGAAATGCAAATCAAAACAACTTTGAGATACCACCTAACACCTATTAGGTTGGCTAAGATAAAAGGCACAGATGACAGCCTATGTTGGAGAGGATGTGGATCAAGGGGAACACTACTACATTGTTGGTGGGAGTGTAAGCTTGTTCAGCCACTTTGGAATGCAATATGGTGATTTCTCAGAAAATTGAGAATCAATCTCCCCAAGGACCCAGCAATACCACTTCTGGGTGTATACCCTAAAGATGCACATTCACACTCCAAAGGTATTAGCTCAACTATGTTCATAGCAACATTATTTGTAATAGCAAGAACCTGGAAACAACCTAGATGTCCCTCAACTGAAGAATGGATTAACAAACTGTGGTACATCTACACAATGGAGTACTACTCAGCAGTAAGAAAAAGTGATATCCTAAAATCTGCAGGCAAATGGATGGATTTGGAGAATATCCTCCTGAGTGAAGTATCACAAACTCAGAAAGATAAGCAGGGGATATACTCACTCATTAGTGGTCTCTAAACAAACAAACAAGAAAAAAAGCAAAGCATGCCCAAGCTGCAAACCACAACCACTAAATAGCTCGGAATCAGAAACACCCTGGACTGACCCTTTGGATCCCACTCCAGCTAGAGGAACACCTGACTCACTCTTGAGGGAGAGGGGACAAAACTGGATTTGCCAGGAGTGGAGACTGAACTAAGCATTATTGGATCAGCGGGACCATGGGACTGTCTGCTGCCTGCCCAGGGAGGGAATGGGGAGTTGTGGAGAAGAGAATGACCTGATGTGGCGGGAGGGGGAAGGATAAGGATATACAGGGATAGAAAAAAAAACATTCAGAGGGAAAGCTGAACACAAAGTAATTTTATATGTAGCAAATTATTTGCATTATCACCCTTGTTAAGTCATGCTTATGATTTTTATTTTCTTTATAGTTATTGTTAACTTATCAGCATTTTAAATTCAATTTACTGTTTTTCTTGATAAATACAAAATAATAAAGAAAAAAGGAAAAAAAAAGATATATGAACCAAAAAAAAAACAGAAGGTTTTAACTTTAACATAGTAAAACTACATACAACAAAAATAATTATCAAGTAAGAATTACATTTACAATATTCAATCCATTCCTATTTAGCAAATTTAGAGAAATACTCTATTATCTATTCTATTTTGGTGATTTCAAAGTTTTATACCTAATTTACTTTCTATCATAGCTAAGAAAAACTGCAATCCTAATTATTTAGTTTTTAACACCATCAAAGACTCCAGGGAGATGTAATAATATTGCCTAACAACAGAGACATCTGGCTGCCTGGACAGTCATCCAAAATTCTTCTACAACATTGGGACATTCATCTTCATTCTGTAGGCCTAGATTATCTGGAAGATTCTTCTGTATAGCAGCAATTTTAAAGGACTGTCCTGCCTTGTGTTGGCAAAGTTCAGCAGTCACTTTGCTGTGAGTCCTGCATGTCCAGTTTATATAGCATATAAGGCAAAGCAGTTTCTTGCCCAAATGGCTAGCCTTGCCACATTGAAATCAAACTCTATAAGAAATTTCTTTGATGCCCATCATCCTTGAATGAAGTAAATTGATGCTGCCAGGAGCAGATGAGTCTCATTGTCACGAAAAGCCCTATGTTAACCAAACATTTTAAATGTCATATTCTATAGGTCTTTGAAGTATTTGAAAACCATCTATCTGTCTAAAATATACCTGTTTAACCTTGAAAACATACCTAATGTGACTACAAGCTTGATTATTATATATTGACTACTAACCTCACTTCTTAATTATACATTATAGTTTTAAATGAGTTGCATAAGCACAATACCCCAATCAAGAGTGGAAACATATATACAGTATAACAAAAATAAATAATTTTACATTTGTACCAATATATCAAAATCCATGCCAATGCAAAACATCCTAGATTAATAGTTTTTATCCTATACTCCTCCAAATAATAACATCAATAACACACCAAATAACCAAAGACAACCCACCTTATCTCTTGGGAATGTGAGTGATGTGTTTTCCAGACTGCTTCTTGCTGTCTCTGTGGGCAAAGGTACCTTTAGGAGGTCCCTGATAAAATTGAAATAATGATCACATCCTGGGAAATCTAGCTGTAACCTTTGTTGATATATATCACCTGTCAAGATTCAGAAGGTCTTCCCCTATCAAGCCTAATTTATATCAATCCCTGAAGGGATCCAAAGCTTCTCATCTCCTGTGGCAACACAAGCAAAACCTCTTATCCAAAGCTATGAAATTTTTTACCTTTATTCTAAAGTTAAGGCATTCTTAAAATATCTAGGCTCATTTATTTCTCAGTTCCTCTTCCAATCCTATGTGTCTTAGAAGCTGTTGTTTGCTTATCAGTAATCAAAAAATTCAAGGTCAATACAGCAACATACAGGATCCAGACTCTCTATGTATTTTCCATCTCTACATGGCTTATTTGTTTTTTCATTATTTTACTTTTCTCTTTAAAGATTTTATTATTTTTAACTATTTTTTTCTTTCCATAACTGTCCATATCCTTTTTTTTTTTCTTTCTTAAGCCTACATACATTGTAAAACATACTGGAACCTGTTCCAAGGATTTTTTCCATCTGGATCTGTCTTTACTAAATATCTCTAGTCTTTTTTATCTGTTTGAGCAAAAAACTACTAAATCTCCAGGCAAGGCTAGGCTAGGAACTCCACTGTGGCTTTGGCAGCTGGCTCTGTCTACTTCTCGGGTCATAAAATTCAAGCCTAAAAAGCTCTTGGGCTGGGTCAGAGGTAGGTGAGGATCAGAGGTCTGTTACCAGAATGCCAGTGCCCTGTACTATAGCACATATATTTTACATAGTTTTTGTTTCTACTTAGCATGAAAAAACTAAGCATTCTGTTGTATGGCAGAATTTCTTAAAGGAGCTGTGTCTTTTTTTTTTTAATCAGCTTTCTCAAACCCTATATAAAAATACAGGCCCATGTTGGAATGCCAAAATGAAGTTGGGTTTTGTTTATTTTTTTTTATTTTGTTTTATTCTTTGCTCTCTGGTGGTCTGCCACCCATCTCTCAAATAATCACCAGAGGTTTATTCTTCCTTATAAATGCCCAGTCTTAGCTTGGCTTGTTTCTAACTAGCTTTTTAAAAATTATCTCATCTACCTTTTGCCTCTGGGCTTTTAGCTTTCTCTATTCTATATACCTTTCTTTATTTCTTACTTCATGGCTTGCTGTGTAGCTGGTCCCTGATGTCCTCATTTCCTTCACCTTTGCTCCCCTTATTTATTCTCTCTGCTTACCAACTCCACCTATCTCTCTCCTGCCTAGCTATGGCTATTCAACTCTTTATTAGACCAATGAGGTTTTTTAGGCAACAGAGTAGCACAACTTCACAGAGTTTAACAAAATGCAACATAAAAACAATGCAACACATCTTTGCATCATTAAATAAATGTTCCACAGCATAAACAAATATAACACATCTTCAACTAATGTTCCACAACAGGTCAGTATGGAAATTTGTGCTGGAAACAGAATATGGTATCATATGAACTCATCATTGATCTTAGAGTTTCTGTTGCTGTGATGAAACACCATGAGCAAAACAAGTGGAGAGGAAAGGCTTTATCTGGCTTACATTTCCACAGTAGTAGTTCATTACTGAAGGAAGCCATGGCAGGACACAAGTAGAGCCAGAATCTGGAGGTAGGATCTGATACAGAGGCTATGGAAGAGTGCTGCTTACTGGCTTGCTCCTCATGGGCTTGCTCAGCCTGCTTCCTTATCAAACTCAGAACCACCATCCCAGGGATGTCAACACCCACAATGAGCTGGGCCCTCCCCCATCAATCACTAATTAAGAAAATACCTTACAGGCAGATATTTTCTCTATTGAGTTTCCCCTTTTATCAGATAACTCTAGCTTGTGTCAAGTTGACATAACACTAGCCAGAACATCACTTTTTTAACCCAAAAGAATCAAAGTCAACTTACTATGTAGAATAACTGTACCCATGTTTATTATAGCACTGTTTCAAGAAGCTAAGCACTGAATCACCTACCCAAATGCCTATCAACAAATGGAGGGATCTTTACAAGTGTGGTATATGTACAAAATGGAGCTTTATTCGTCCATTATAAAAATAAAATTATATCTTTTGCCTGCAATTACATGGAATTCCATCATCATATAAGCAAAACAAGCCAACCTTGCAAGGACAAGTATCACATGTTTTCTCTCATACATGGAATTTAGAGGTAAGAAGGGCATGAAAGAAAATGAGGAATCATTGGGGGCATGGAAAGGAAAAAGGAAGAGAAGGAAGTGGGTGTGAGAAAGAGTAACAGAAGATAAATGTGATATGAAGTTTGTGGCCCCGACTAGCCCCAAGATCTGGACCAGCAGTCCCACAGTCCCAAAGAAACACAAAGAAGCTTATATTTGTTTCATGCTGATTGACCTATGGTTTAGGCATATTGCTAGCTAGCTCTTTCATCTTATCTCGATCTATTTTCATTAATCTGTTTAGCTATGTGACTTGGTACCTTTTCTCAAAGCAGAATGGTTGTCTTCTTTCCTTGGCATCTGCTGATGCCTCTGCTGGTGTCTGTCTGGGTTCTCTCTGGTGTCTCTACTCTGCTCTTCCTGTTCCCAGAGTTTTCTTAATCTGGTAACCCTGCCCAAATGTCCTATCTGCGTTCTGGCCAATCAGCCTTTTATTAAACCAGCAGGAGGGACAGATATTCACAATGTATCAGAACATGATCCTACTACACGTAAATGCCCCGGCCAATAGGGTTTTCAAGGTAGACCTGAAACTGGGGGTGAAACAAACGGGAGACAGGAACACAAAGGAATTGAGAGCAAAATGAAACTCCATTCAAGCTCTGAACTTTATTTTTTCAGCCAGCATTTAAATAGAATCTCAGTGTGGGAAGAAAGCACTAGCCTGGAAGAAGAGGAGGATTAGTCAAAAAGGTGACAAGCCTGGTTTGAGGAGAGGTGCCAGACAGGGTAGAATTGGTATAGAAATCTATCTGTTATCAGTTAAATGCCTGGAGAGTGTCACCTGCCAGGTATAAGAGAATCAAAGGAAGGTACCTGAATTCATGGCCTAGCTTCAAACAATAGGGTTGTAGCCTTCTGGCAACCTAGGGTATAATTGCTGGCAAATGGCTAACTATAACCAAAAGGAAATAGAAGCTAACTTATAAACTGAAAAATGGCTAAGCTAGGCTTTGGCTTGGCACATAAATATGATCAGAAACTATATGCATTAAGAAAATATCTGAATAAAATATTTAGGAAAACCACAATGGGTGTTGATCATTTAAACAAAGAAAATAACAAGTCAGTATGAAAACTCAAGTCTACCAATAAGATTCTAGTCACAAGTAGGAAAAAAAAAGAGCAAAGAAGAGACAAGAGAACCCTAACAAGGAAACATAATGGACAGTGTTATTGCATCTAAACCATATCACGAGGCAATATTTTAAACTGTAGAACAGGTAAATAAGAAAGTACACTTCTCAGTGGAATAAAATAGAAAGTGGTAAGCTATTAACTTGCAGGGGACTTGATAAATGACATAGATAAGGTTTTGAATTAGTTCTTTTTTTTTTTTTTTTACAGTTTACAATATGACAACTTTTAATAAAAATTCTCCATTTTCTTTCAAAGAAATTAAGTAGTGCCTTAAGCCTACTTCTCTGTGTCCCCATGACAACACAACCAACCCTTGGATTTCATTTCTCAGTGTCCAGCAGTGTGGTGATATATTGTATATTTAATAATAAAAAAAAAGTCTGAAATATCAGAGGACAAAGCCACCTACAGAGCCAAGCCATGAAGGTCAGGGAGTGGTGACCTCAGCCTTTAATCTGTCCTGATCTCTGTGAGTTCAAGGCCTAATAGAGCTAGGCAGTTGTGGCACACACCTTTAATCCTAGCTCTAGGAAAGTTGAGCCAGAAAGTGTGATAGTTGGGCAGGGACAGAGGAGGGTAGAGTTCAGCTTCCCTCCCCTGGCACTTTCCTTTTCAGCCAAGCACTGAGAGCCTTGCAGTCTGAGGATTCATGGAGACAAGCCTGAAGAGTTGTCTGGGTGAGAAGTGCCTGTGGTTTGTTTCTCTATCTCCCTGATATTCCAGATTTTTATTATGATACCAAATAGAATTTGTGCAATACAAGAGTAACTTTTTTTTTAATCAGACTGCCAACAGGGACATAGTCTGGTCTCTGTGTCATAGATACAGCGCACATCACATTCAGAGCAGACTTCAGCACCAAAGACAACCTTCCCAGGCTGCCTTATGGCCCTTAGTGTATTCATGAGTTGAGGACAAACTATTCATGAGTTGAGGTTAAATCTATCTAAAATGATCTCAGCATAGTCATAGCACTCCAAAGGGGCAGGGTATAGCTCATGGGTCAGCTGGCTCAGGTTGGCTGTGTGGTGCAGAAGGTCCTTTAGGATGGGCATAGATATGTAATTGTCATTGAAATTGACCTTAGTGAGCTGGGAGCATTGGCTCAGGATAGGCAGAAGGGCACTGATGTAGGAGTCTTCCAATTTACACTCCTCCAATTCAAGGGTCTGCAGAGTGGTTGTAACACTCTCTAGGAGATCTTGGATAGGCTTAAAGCATAAATGATATAATGGAATACCACTCAGGTTCAGGTGTTTGAGATGCCAGAGGCTCTGACATTGGGATAAGTGGTTCAGGTCTGACTGTGTAAACAGGGAGAAAGTGATGGAC
>PVIH01022961.1:0-25915 GCA_004025045.1 Sigmodon hispidus | reverse complement strand
TTCTATACCCCATTCTTCAATTTATCATCTGTTCTTTATTATAGTTCTTCACCTTCTATCATCAATACTTTATTATCTATTGTTTATAATTCACTATATTTTATATTATGGCCTATAACTTATTACCTATAAACTATTCATCATCCTTCATG
The DNA here is from genome assembly GCA_004025045.1 of Sigmodon hispidus. Lineage (NCBI taxonomy): Eukaryota > Metazoa > Chordata > Mammalia > Rodentia > Cricetidae > Sigmodon > Sigmodon hispidus. The sequence continues at coordinate 25,763 of PVIH01022961.1, read as the reverse complement.
TGTTTTTGTACCATTTAACCCTCATGATAAAACTTTTCAGTACTTAAAAGTACAGCCAGTCTGACCTTATTTGCCAATGTATGGTATAAGGGTATCAGGGACAGTCAATTATGCTATAAATAGTATTATTTGAGAAAATGAGAGCCATTTCATAAAAGTCAAGTTACACAACTAAGCTTAAAGACCACAGATGTATAAACTTGACAGAAAAGACCACAGTTGTATAAACTTAACAACATAACTTTAGACTAAACTAAAAACTGATAAAACTGAAATATGAAGTTATCAAATCCACAGTTTACACTTGATGTGTTCACCATCGTTGTCTCAATGATTGGTACAAGAATAAACAGAAAATAACTCAAGATTTTGCCCTTACAGCAGAGCACCAACTGACTTAACCTTACCTTGGGACCCACTTGAAGCCAAGTGTTCTTATGTTTACTGTATCCAGGCAACAATAAAGTACACATGGCCTATGTGATTGGTTGAGAGCAGAAGACCTGTTGACTGTGATTGGTCCTAAGAGGCAAGGTTGTGATTGGTCACAACACAAATTTAAATGACTCTGGTTTATGTTAAGAGCCAGGCTGTGATTGGTGTAAATATATAAACTTCAATGACTATAATTGGTCCTAAGTGTCAATTTCAGATTTGTTCAAAACATGATCTTTAATGAATGTGATTAGAGTTAAATGGCAAGGCTGTGGTTGGTCTAAAATATAAGTCTCAATGATTGTGATTGGTTCTACAAGGCAAAGCATTTGGGCTCAATGAGTAACTAGGGGGGCATTCACCAGTTACCACTTTTCCAGGTTTGTAACACCAGACCAAATAAAAGATTTTTCTTAATGTTTTTTTTTTTAATTTTAATTCCATGTATATAACTGCTCTCCCTCCTTTTTCTCCTCCCAGTTCCTCCAACCCTATCCCTCAGCCTTACTCTACCCCATTCTCCCATTTAATCCTCAAAGAGGGTAAGGAGGCCCAGGGTGAGTCAGTTCAGTCGGGCATATCCAGTTGAAGTAGATCCGTCCGATTCCCTCATCCCAGTATTAAGGCTGTGTTAGCTGTTCCTCTGTAGTGAACAGGCTCAAAGATGCCAGTTCAAATATGTCTATATCTGTATATATTAATTACCTTTATTTTACATAATTTTACCTACATATATTTATTGTATCATGTGCAAGCCTAGTTCATGTATCAGTCAGAAGAATGTGTTGGATCTCCTAGAACTTGAGTTCCAAATACTCAAGAGGTACTATGTGGGAGTGCTGGAACCAATCTGGGTTCTTTTCTAAGGCAACAAGTGTTCCTAACCACAGAACCATTTCTTCATCCTGCTCAAGTGATATTTTCTTGCCTCTTCATCACATGAGCTAAGATGGTTGGGATAAATCCTCAGAGGCAGGAAAGTGACAAAAGAGTCCACAGAGTAGCAGTGGCAGCTGAGGTACCAATAGATTGAATTGTGGATGCAGCAAGGCACTTGTCTATACAGCTACAGAAAAAAATAGCTGAACACTTCAGTAGTGAATAGGTCAGAATAAAGGGTAGAAGAAGAGAAGCAACAATAGAAAAAATAAACCTGAAGCTGAAGAAGGATAAAGACTTTTAAACTGTCATACAGAAGAAACAACTGTCCCTGGACACCAGAAAAGTTCCATAGAGCAGTCAAGTCTTTAGGTGAGAGGTGTTCCCAGTCTTGGGCTAAGAACTCTAATGCTGGCTTGTGTCAATGGCTAAGAAATCCCCTTACTTTCAAAGCCTGCATAGACCTACAACACTGGGTGCTGCTGAGGGATGGGGCATTTCAATATCCAAGTCTACCTTGGATCTGTAAGTCTAAGCTCAGAGGAAGGCTAAACATTCTCTACTTCCTAGGCCTACACAAGAATTGAAACACTAATAGGGCTAAGGGTCTCAATACCAGAGGCTTGCATAAGAACTGCAATACTAGAGGGCATCACTTCCGGCTCCTCATTACTATGGATATTTTTAATTTTTTGTTTGCCTTGACAAAGGATGTCATATAACCTCTCTGACCCGTAGATATTAGTTCACTATATGCCCTTGAACTCCTGATCTTCCTCCCGCTAGCATCCAAGTAGAAGTATTGGAGGTCTCTGCCACCATATATACAGTTTTTGTATGGTTGAGATGGAAGCCAAATGAGCCCTATCAGCAACCCAATATTTTATGAATAATTTTTGAACTTTTTGCCATTCACATAGCTGTGAAAAATAGAATCCTCAACCCCCATAATAATTTAAGAACAAGAGTGTAAAACAAAATGCATCTTTACTTACTAGATATCAAGGGTTATCATAGAGTTCATTGCTCAGGCTGATGGGCAACAATGAAGACATATAAAATATAATGGAATATATCTATACATAAAATAAACTTTTATTTATAATAAAAATATAATTCTTAGGCTTATACTATTTAAAAAGAGGCAAAGTTTATAGTTATTGTTGTTCTATACTCCAGAGTAAGTAGCCTTCCCATGAAAAATAAATTACTGCAAGATCATAGTACTGTAATACATTCCTTTCCAAAAACAGTGGGCACTAATCTATGGTTTCAAACTTATCACTAAAGTTACATGAAAACATCAAAATGGTTAACAGTGTAAATAAGTAACTTTTAAAATGGGCTAGTTTGTTCCCCTTTAATTTTTTTTGTCTTGCTGGGTATTGAACCCATGGCCTTGCAAATACTAGACAAATGTTCTACCATAGTTTTAACTTCAGCCATTTGCTCCTACCTACTTTAAATTACTTTTAAAAGGAAAATTATTATAGGAGCTGAAAAGAATGCTCAGTTGGCAAAGTTTTTACCATCTGTGAACATGAGGATCTAAGTCTAGATCCCAAAACCCACTTATAAAAGCCAGGGATGAGCATCTGCAGCTCTAATCCTAGCACTGCAGTAGGAACAGTGTTGTAGACTAGTAGATACTTCAATATTATTGGCCAGCCTAGAGAATTAGTGAGCTTTAGGTTAGGTAAATGATTCTGTCTCAAAAAATAGAGAATGATTAAAGGCAAGTAATCCTTGGACATCATTTAAATGAGCACACACAAAAATGTATAAAATACATATTTATAAAAAATAAATGAAAAAAACAAATTATGTATGCTTGCTTATAGAAATAGTATGATAAACTATCAGACAGTATGGTGACTAGACTTAATTAATTACTGACTTTCTGAAGTACCTTTCTGTACTTTCCATTATGCCAATGATATATAGGCATGTGAGTGTTTAGTTGAGGTAAGAGTCAAAGTCAAAAGAATAATGAAACCTCCAGTTTGTCCCTTTGCTTGAACTCTATGACAATAACAACCTTCTCTAAAACAATTTGCTGATCACATCTGGACTCCTATCACTAGTGTTCCTGACACATACAGCAGGGTCCATATCTGTAATATGTGTAAGACATAGAACTTGTGTCAACACCTGCCTATGCAAATGTTTCAGAACTACACGACATCAAAAGCGTTATTCTGAATTAGACTCCAAGTGGACACATCTTGAGAATAATTTCTAGCCCTGCTTAGTCTGAGGTAAGCGCCAATACATTTAGTCTTCTACCTTCTTTAGACTAGAGTGCAAAATGCATCCTGCTCTGGGCAGCTACAAGTGGGAGAAAATGGGTGAGTTGTGACAGAGACACAGGGCTATGACCACTTCATTCAAATCTATGCAAAAAGGAAATCGTCTCAGTATTGAGAATAATATAAATTCAAGAAATTAACTTACATTGCTCATGGCTCACAATTTCTAATGCCTCTGCAAATTCAAATCAATCTTTTCTCCCTTGGTTTGTTCTAAGGATTTATGAAATTGAGTTTTCTGTGGGAAATGTCCACCCTTGTGATACTCTTGTATATACTCTATATACAATAGAGTAACATTTTCCCAGAACTAGGAGTTCAAATACTCTCTTTTGTTCTCCCCTCCAGATTACATTTATTTCAGGAAGAAGTTCAGCATTGATAACACTTTCATGTATTCTGGAATGCAATGGGTCAGATTCAGACACTCATGTGTGCTGGTAAAGTGTTCAAACACTAAACCTCATCCCATAACATTTTCAGTGTTTTTCATCAAGGCAGAGGCTACTGAGCACATTTGTCAAGAATCTGTATTTGATCTCAGCTTTGAAATCATTTGTACTTGGTTTCACCTTCCAACTCTCCCTCTTTATGGTTGTGTGACCTTTGGTGAATTCCTTAACCTCTATGAGTCTTAATTCTCTACCTAGTCTTTAATGCCTATAAAGTAGCTAGAGTTGTAGCAGCTCTTCAGGGAGGTGTAACTTAGAGAGTATTAGTAGCAGCCTAAAATCACAAGCATTAGCAAGAAAACACAAAAACCTCTGAGGGGAAAGTAACAGCAAAGCCAAGGCTGTACAGAGATGTTTTGTGCCATCCTCTGTCAAAGAATGAGTGGATCAGTACCCTATCTCTACAGATAAAGCCAGATAGATAAATCATATTATCAATTGGTAATGTCACATGTCTGGCTACAGAATTACATTATTGTAATGAGTTCTGTATCCTCATAATGAACAACATCTGACTCTGTAGAGATAGTGACCTGTACCCATGATACTCCTTCTTCTCCAAGAGCAATGAACAGTAGTCATGAAAGAGGAGGATAAGCAGACAAACATTTCTCTGAAATTTTGCGAGCATCAAGTAGGATAAGGAGCCACTAAGAATACTGGTCAGAAAATGTAACTGAACCGTTGAACCATGATGTGATACATAAAATAATCTGGAGCACAAGTACAGGGAGGCTCATTGAAAAATGTACACCTATCAAAAGCCTGGATGAAATGTCGAGGTTGAGAACAGGTGAATTAAAAGACAAGAAATGGCTAGGTTGTGGTAGGACACATTCTTTAATCCCAGGACTCAGGAGGCAGAGGCAGGTGAATCTCTGTGAGTTTGAGGCCACCCTAGTTTACAGAGTGAGTTCCAGGACAGCCAGAGCTGCACAGAGAAAACTTGTCTCAGAAAACAAAACAAAAGAAGACAAGCAACCTAACAATCAAATTCTGAGAAAACAAGATTAAAAACGTCAGAAACACTTCTTGGTAGAGTCAGCTATGGAGCACAGAGAGAAAGGGGAGGGGGGAGAAGGAAGAGGAGGGAAGGGGAGAAGAGAGAGAGAGAGAGAGAGAGAGAGAGAGAGAGAGAGAGAGAGAGAGAGAGAGAGGTTTAGAGAGGTTTCTTTCTCCAATCTCTGAAGTGCAAAGCAATGGTTACTAATTAGTGATCTCTGAGACAGAGAGACCTGCCATTTCTAGGAGGTAACCTGAATCCCAGGCAGATATTGTGATTCCTCTGATGAGAGACAATCTGATCAGCCAGACTGAGAGAGAAGACGAGAACTCTAAGGCTTCAATGTGCAATAATGGCCAGAAAGTGTTTTAAATGTTAGCATGGAATTGGAAGGAAAAACAGAGAGGATCTGGAGAAAAGCAGAACACAGAGATGGATACATCTTTGTATATTACTCTAAAGAATTATTATTTTAAAACCTCTAGGCATTTACAATATTATTGACAGAAGATAATCATCACATAAAATTACAAAAGTCTCTATGCATTCTCAAGGATCAACTTTTTATACCAAGGAGTCATATACATATTTTTACAAACCTCTGCTCAAGTAAATAAAAATTATCTTTCAAATTTCAGTATGATTCTAGAATTGTTTTACATTTGTAGGGAAAATACAGAATGTCATCTTATCAACTTAAATAAAGTCGTCTGCTGTTCATATAAAGCTAATTAAAGACATTTAGTTAGTGAGAACTTAATATATACAGTACTCAAGTAAACAGCAGTGATATTAAACTATATCAAGCCAACACTGGAAACTTTCAATTTATTACCAATCAAAACTTTCTTCAAAAATTGCAACTCATAAAACTATGTTTCAGCATTATCATATTCATCCTAGTTATGATAACTTTGCAATGACAGAAAGGCACCTGCAGCCAAGCCTGAAGACAAATATTACCTTCCACACATATTTCAATCATAAGGGGGGAAAGGGTCCAGAGATTTCAGTTTATTTTCTGAGTTCACCAAGTCAGCGGGAAGTTGTAGTACTCCCACTGCTATCAGTTTGCCTCTTAGCATGGGCCCTCTTCCTACATAGTCAGATATTGAGTCCAGATGGATGTGTCACACACTGTCTCCCACCCACATTCCTTACATCCCTTCAATTTCCATCCATAACCTTTGTAGTCCACTGAGAATAAGCAGAAAACCCCATGTTTCTTCTGTTTCTGGTTCTCTTACCTATCAACAAATCACTCTGATGCCCTGTAGCAATTACATTCATGTCCAATAGCCTTTCTGCAACTGATCATGTTCTTGAAAGTCATCAAAAATCATCAATGTGCTGACAGCATGTCTGTAAACACACAAATGTCTTTTGTTGGGAAAATGACGAAATGGTTTCCATCATGATGAAAGCCTAGTCCCTTGACAATGATAACAGAAATACAGGACTTGAATATCTGAGAATCCCTGGTCTATAGCAAAGTGTGACACTCCTTTGAATGTCAAGATTCTAGACAGTGTCAAGGCTAAAGTGCAGCAGCACTATGGGCTTTGTAGGAGGCAAAAATCTGAAAGTACATTCCATCCTTACTTTTGATCCTACCATTGCTTCCCCTCTCATTCCCACTCCATTGGCTGAGTTCCAAGCATTTCCTGCTCCTCTCTCCAACTCAGAGCTCCCCAATAGCCCCGTTAGTCATTTGCTGTTGCCATCATCAGAATAGGCTGTGACAACCAAAGACATAATGATCAGAATATTGACCCTGAATAGCTCCTGTAGTCAAATGATTACATAGAAAAAGTTAACTCCCTAATCTTTCATTTCCTAATTCTACTCTATTTTAGCTGCTCATTGATTCTGTGCACAACTGGTATGTTCACTATTTCTTTCCAAGTTCAACTAATGGATCTCCACCATATTCTTCCCCTCATCTCCCATTCCTGAGTTAGTCCTCATGTACCCATATCAATTCTTCTCCAAAAGAAGCAACTGCAGAATTTACCAAAAGTGGGTAATGAGAAACTCAAAAGGTATCTTTGATAATTCACTTGTGAGAAAATGTAGTAAAGCACAAAGATCATCAGCAGAACATCTTCTCTCCTCATATTCTGATTCTCTCCACCACATAGTTCTTATATAAAAAGCCAAGACTTCTTTTTGGACACAAATGTATTCATCTAACTCATATCATTCCTTGAAAACCATGTTAACCAAACCCCATTTATTCATTTGCCATTTTATTTTTAGTTGTTGAGACAGGCTGACCTTGAAGGTACTCTTTAACTCAGGAAGGCCTTGAATACATCATCTTCCAATTTTAGTCTTCACAAAGCTAGGATTACAAGATAATGCTATTATCTCTAGCCCTCATTTGACATCTTGTAGGTGTTTTCTAAGTTGGGCTCTAGGGCAGACACAACAGAATAAAAAGAAATAAATTCAATCCTTCAAACAGTTAAACTCAAAGTCAAAATGTCTCAATTCTGGAAGACAGTTACACATAAAGTAATGCAAATGCTGAAAGTAAGGGTAACAGTGGAGAACACAGGCAGAGTAGGGACAAATCACAGAAAACACAAACATTAAAGCAACTGAACAGCTTTTAGGTCGAACATGGTAGTTTGGGAATCAAACCTAGGGTTTCTCAAGATTCAACCAAGTACTCTACCACCAAACTATATAATGATATTTTTTTTCTTAAATGCTATCCCATTGGCTCAACCAATAAAGCCTAGGAATTCTTAGCCGGTAGAAATCTCATGCTACTATTGTGTCACGTGCAACCTCACCAGCAAGGAAGATACAACACCGGATCCTTCTCTCTGCAGTTTATTCGGGTCCTTTTAACATTCTAGTTTCTTCTGTTGAATGACCCCGGGGGGAAGCCTGCTCTTAGCTAAATACCCTCAGGGCTTCCAATCCAAGATAGCCACGTGGGCATCACCAATAGGCTCAGATATGGGGAAGCAAGCCAGATCCTTGGCCTAGCCAAATATGGAGTTGTTTACCACGGAGAGCGCTCAAGGCCAGCGCCATCTTAAGTTGTGGCTGTACGCAGCTCTCTACACTATTGGTAGAAATTGTTGAGAAAGTAGACATTAAACCTTCATGGGACAAACTGTTATTAAAGAAAAAACTATTTTGATACATTATATTTAACAGAATTTCTGGCTCAAATCTTTGATGGAATTCAACAACAAAAGCAACGAAATATAGTAAAGTTTAGAGGTCACTTTTTATGGAACTTGTATGTCTAGTTTATATAGCATATTATCAAGCAGTCAGTTTTTGGTCTAGTGGCTAACTGTTGTCACAAAGTAAATTTTATATGAAGTTTTGTCAATGTCTATCATTTTTTTGAAATATATTGGTGTTGCCAGGTGCAGACCTGTCTCACTGTTTAGAAAAGTCTAAGTTTTTAAAATAATTTAAATGTTATATTTTATATGTCTTTGAAGTATTTGAAGACTATTTATTTAATTGAAATATATCTTTGTTTATCTATAAAAACTTAACTAACATGACTATAAGTTTGGTTATCATAGATGACTATTAATTTGCACTTTTTATTATACATTATAATTTTAAATGAGCTATATCAGTATCATATCTTAATCAACAGTAGAAAAAATACATACAGCATAACAAAATTGACTTTAAGTTTATATCAATAAATTAAGGTATCACTATCCCAGACTTCAAGTTATACTATAGAGCTACAGTAATAAAAACAGCCTGGTACTGGCATAAAAACAGACTTGTGGATCAATGGAATAGAATTGAGGATCCACACATTAACCTAAAAACCTATGAACACCTGATCTTCGACAAAGAGGCCCAAAATATTCAATGGAAAAAAGATGGTATATTTAACAAATGATGTTAGCATAGCTGGATGGTAGAGTGTAGAAAAATGCAAATAGATCCGAGCCTGTCACCTTGCATAAAACTTAAATCCAAGTGGATCAAAGACCTCAACATAAACCCAGCCACTTTAAACTTGATAGAAAAGAAAGTGGAAAATACACTTCTACGAATTGGCACAGGCAACCACTTCCTAAATATAACACCAGTGGCACAGACACTAAGATCAACAATCTACAAATGGGATGTCCTGACACTGAGAAGCTTCTGTAAAGCCAAGGACACTGTCAATAGGACAAAATGACAGCCTACAGAATGAGAAAAGATTTTCACCAACCCTACAAGTGATAGAGGACTGATCTCTAAGATATATAAAGGACTCAAGAATCTAGTGCCCCAAACCTTGAAGAACCCAATCAAAAACTGGAGCTCAGATCTAAAAAGGGAATTCTCAGCAGAGGAATTACGAATGGCTGAAAGGTACCTCAAAAAGTGCTCATCATCTTTAGCCATCAGAGAAATGCAAACCAAAACAACTTTGAGATACCACCTGACACCTGTTAGATTGGCTAAGATAAAAGGCACAGATGACAGCCTATGCTGGAGAGGATGCAGAGCAAGGGGAACACTACTCCATTGTTGGTGGGAGCGTAAGCTTGTTCAGCCACTTTGGAACACAGTATGGCAGTTTCTCAGAAAATTGAGAATCGATCTCCCCAAGGACCCTGCAATACCACTTCTGGGTGTATACCCTAAAGATGCACAGTCGCACTTCAGAGGCATTAGCTCAACTATGCTCATAGCAGCATTATTTGTAATAGCAAGAACCTGGAAACAACTTAGATTTCCCTCAACTGAAGAATGTATTAACAAACTGTGGTACATCTGCACAATGGAGTACTACTCAGCAGTAAGAAAAAATGATATTAAAATTTGCAGGCAAATGGATGGATTTGGAGAATATCCTCCTGAGTGAGGTATCACAAACCCAGAAAGATAAGCAGGGGATGTACTTACTCATTAGTGGACTCTAAACAAACAACAAACAAACAAACAAGAAAAAAGCCAAGCATGCTCAAGCTGCAAACCACAACCACTGAACAGCTTGAGATCAGAAACACGCTGGACTGACTCCTTGAATCCCACTCCTCCTAGAGGAACACCTGACTCACTCTTGAGATTGGGGGAGAAAACTGGATTTCCCAGGAGTGGAGATTGAACTACTCAATATTGGGACAGTGGGACCATGGGTCTGCCTGCCTCCTGCCCAGGGAGGAGATGAGGAGTTGTGGAGAAGAGAGAATAAACTGATGTGTTGGGAGGGGGATGAGATCTTGAATAAGGATATACAAGGATAGAAAGTGTGACTTCTTTGTTAATAATAATAATAAAACCAAAAAATAGCAAAGAAGAAAAAGAAATCAGTGAATATGATTAAAATCAACTAGATACACATATGAAATATCATAATGAAACCCGGGGCTGGAGAGATGGCTCAGAGGTTAAGAGCACTGACTGTTCTTCCAGAGGACCTGAGTTCAATTCCCAGCAAAACCACATGGTGGCTCACAACCATCTATGATGAGGTCTGGTGCCCTCTTCTGTAAAACTGTATGCATGCATAATAAATAAATCTTTAAAAAAAAAGAAAGAAATATCATAATGAAACCCATTATTAAGATATAGGCAGAGGCTCATATCTATGACACTAATATTCAAGATACTAAGATTTGAAAATTGCCTTAAGTTTGAGGTCAACTTGAGCTACACAGTGAATGTCAGGTCAATTTGTAATTCAGAGTCAAAACATACTCTTATAAAAGGAGAAGAAGGAAGGGAAAAAGTGAAGAAAAAAAGGAAGCAAGAAATGAAGGAAAGAAGAAAGGGAAGGAAGGAGGGAAACCCATTGTTTTTTCCAACTAATATAATGCTAATAAAAATTCCAAAGAAATTAAAATGAATTTGTCTAGAAACAGGGAATATAATTTTCTACAGTGAAAAAATATGTTTTCAGAAAGACAATTGAAATTGTCCTATGATCCAAAGACAGAGCTATTGAAAGGGAAAAGCAAAATAAAATACTGTACTCTGGATGCTCTGAGGGCATGAAGATCAATGCTCATAGCTTAATGCAAAGTAGGCAAGAGCTCTACCACCATCTAACCACATCCCTGAAAACTCTATATCTCTCTATTGTGCATCATAAGTAGTACTCACTCCTCATATTTCCTGTCCAGAAAGATGACAATAGGTTTACCACAGTGTGTAAAGCCAACAGGACTTAGATGAGAGTAAGAGGGAAGAAATATCTAGCAAATGGTGTTTCCATGAAAATGACAACTAAATATCAAGGAGACTGTTTTTATAATAAAGAAAATGCTTAAGAAGACCAATTTTCCAACCTAATAGAGGTGCATCAGGAGTTTTGCTTCCTCAAGTCATCCTCAGCCATAAACCAATGTATCAGGGGAATATGGAATGAAGGTACTGATCATGGACAGTTGATTTTGTTTTTGTTTGATTGATTGTCTGTTTTCAGTATTGGGGATTGAATCCAAGACCTTAACACATGTACTCTACCACTAAACTGTATCCTTGGTCTCATTTTTGCTTTTCATTTAGAAACAGACCTAAGTTGCTCAGACAATCCTTCAATTTGTGGTCCTTCTTTCTAATCATCCTGTGAAGCTCATTTTATACAGTCCTGTGCCACTAGGCATGGCTGTCCTTAAAGATTGCTACTATGTGCTGTTGTGATGGTTCATGGCTATAATCCAAGAATAATGGAAAACTAAAAAGAAATTAAAAGGTAGTTGTTGCAGAAAGAATCAGGTCATAAGAAAGTATGAATTCCAAGTACAGTATGAAGGTAGCAGACTAGCAGTAGAAACTAAAAGTCTCGTGTTGTTAATGGATGTTCACCCAAGATGTTTACTCATCCTGAAATATTGCTTAGCAGCTGTGAGGGTGGGGTGAGAGCCTGCAGAGTATACAGGCAGTTTTAACTGAAGCTAATGTAAGTGGCTAGCTGAAAGGGGTCCTGCACATTCAATTAATATAAACAGTTAATTGGAGGGGGTTAAAAATTGGAGGAGGTGCCACATAAACAGGCAGTTTTAAGAAAAACTAAGATAAGTTAGCTAGCACATCCTGACCTCAGTTCTTAGAATAGAGTTTATTAGTTTTCCATGGGATTTTCATCAAGAAGATCAAATCCTAGTCAAACCTGGAATGTCCAAAGAAAATTCTAAAGATGGAAGAAACTCTACACCGTCTTTCCCTGTCACATTTCCCACTGGTTTAATGGACATGAGTCAAATCATTGGTTCATCCTGGTCTAGAAGGGGAATAGTGGGTCCTATGGAACAGTAACTGAACTGAGTTTAATTCTCAGTTTGATGTTGTTGGCCACGAAGTTGAGGATTCAGGTTCCCAGTTAGCTGGATCATGATAAGAGTTAACAGTCAAGTTAATGCTGACAGTAAGGTGATCTAGCCAGGAAGTACCAGGTAAACAGAAACTGATGCCTATATCTATATCTTTATTTGATGTTTTCTGTGACCTTGCCAAGGTTTTTCCCAATTAAGTGTAATTGGTTAGGATAGAAACAGAAGTATGTAAAATCATACATAATTCCCCTTGTTTCACCAAAAGAAGATCTGAACCTGTACAATTTTTGCAGAACCACTTCTGCTCAGAGACTACTTGCTTCTTAGTCTGATTATGAGTACTCTAATAATATATACCTTAATCCTGGTCCATTTGTTTAGTCAATTTTATAACATTTTTATTATTGACTATGAGGATAAATGTTCCTATACTTGTTGGCCCACCAATACTGACTCCAGCCAACAGTGGACCAAGGATGAATGTGGCTTGCTTTCTTACTTTTCCAATTGCAGCCTGGAGTTCATGTTAAAGTAAGCTCTTTCTACTTCCCCATTATATAAGCATACCTGGAGCAAGATGTATACTAACACACATAGGAGGGACTTATTTGCAATGCCGTGGAAGAGGCACATTTAGTTTAATGTCCACAAAGTAGTCTGATAAGAACTGACCTGGAGAATGGAATAGTATTCATTGGAGTAAAGTGATGTTTTTAGTTTAAAAGTCTTAGATACCAGGCAAATTCCAGCTTCCTATAGGTCCCCTCAATGTTAGCTTACCTGTTCCCAGTTGCAATTGTTTTTACTTGCTGGTGGAACAATAGTCTGATTGTGTTATAAATGGTTTGGGGGCCCATTTGGGCCAGAGGTTTTGACTTTGCCCATGGAGGCTTTTATCTCTTAAAGAAATGAATTGGATATTTATATTAATTTCAAACTGCTTGGCCTATGTCTCAAGCATATTACTAGCTAGTTCTTTCATCTCAATTCAACCCATTTCTAGTAATCTATCTGCCATGTGGCCCAGCCCATGGCTCACCTGGATTCCTTACATGGTTCTTCTTCAGGGGTCAGATCGAGACTGACTGACTCTGCCCTCTTTCAACCTGTCTCTGCTCTGATTTCCTACCTATTGCTATGGTGCTTGCCATAGACCAAAACAGGTACTTTATTTACATACAAAAACCAATCTTACCACATGATTTGTTCCTGGCCGCCCTATGTAGTAAGAGGGCCAGGGATTCAGAAACAACCAGCAATCTTGACCAACCCATGACTTGGATATGATTAAGCAAACAGGGAACATTATCAAGGGTAGCTCTTTGAGCTATTTTTGGCCAATCTCATTAGGAATTCGTAATGGCCATTGTGGTGATTTAAATGAAAATGGTCCCCATAGACTCATAGGGAGTGGCACTATTAGGAGGTACGTCCTTGTTGGAACAGATGTGACTTTTTTGAGAAAGTGTGCCACTGTGGAGGTGTACTTTGATGTTTCAGATGCTCAAGTCAGGCCCATTGCATTCTGTATGTTAGTACACATCCTGCTAGTCTGAATACAGACTTTCAACTACAGCCATACAATATCTGCCTATGTGCTTCCATGCTTCCTACCATGACAATAATGGACTAAAGCTCTGAACTGTAAACTAGGTTCAATTAAATGTTTTCTTTTATAGGAGTTGTCATTGTCATAGTGTCTTTCCACAGTAATAGAAACCATAACTAACATAGTTATAGTTGGGTTTTTCCCCTCAGGATGGGAAAGGTATCTCGGCTGGGAACCATGGGTGTTGGGAGCCTGAGGAGGTAGTCTCCTCTGAATGGAACACTGATTTTCTGGGTCTCTTTTGGTAGCATAATAGTATTTTTTCCCAAGTTCTTCTAGTGACCCATGTGACATAGTCATCGCTCTCTTATTTCCAATCTTTCAATATTATGGTTATGGGATTAAAATTCCTTATTGTGCAGTATTTGGGATGGGCCCCACTTTTATGTATAATTACTTGTCAGCATGCATCTACAATCTCATTTGACACACTACAAATTCCCTCCATTACCTGGCCCCTGACAGTGTATGGGTCCACTCATGGGTCATGTATAGAACTTGATTTCCTGTTTTTCTCTAGCAGAAGATAAGTCTTCACAATCATCCCTCTTGTGGTTTAATCAAGCAAGCTCCAAAACTAGGCACAAAAGAGAAAAAGGTCTATAAGGAGCTAAGTAAGATTAGATTGACTATCAATTTCTTATGTCTATTCTTCTTAATTTCCAAGTCCAGATTAGGAGACAGTGAAGGTTGTAAGTTCCCATCCTATAGAGAGAGAAAAGAAAAATACGAACATAGTGTTCTGGGTTAACAATCTCATGTCAGTCTTATTTTTAAGAGGTCTGAAGTCTGAGCCATGGTCCATCTGTCATCATCCTCAGCAGCCTTTTTTTATCCATTTTATTATTTTTTATATTTAAGGTTTTTATTTAAATCTTTCCCTTGCCCACCACTGCTCCTTCTCCCTTTCCTCCTCCTCTCAGTCCTCCCTCAGCCTCCCCTCACCCCAACCCCCCATCCATTCCCAAGGGAGGGCAAGGAATGCCAAGGTGAGTCATTGCGGTCTGGCATATCCAGTTGAGGTAGGTCCTAGTCCCTCATCCCAGTATCAAAGCTGAGTAAGGTGTTCCTCTGTAGGGAATAGGCTCCAAGATGTCAGCTCATTCACCAAGAATAAACTCTGTTCTGCCTACAAGAGGCCACACAAACTTCCCACACTGTTCAACTGCCATCTACATTCGGAGGGTATAGTTCCTTACTATCATTTCAGATTAGTGAGCACCTAATAGTTTGGGTCATCTGTCTCTGTGGGTCTCCTCCTCATAATTCTGACCCCTTTGCTCAGAGTCTCTCCTCCCTTTCTTCAACTGTATTGGGAGCTTGACCCAGTGCTTACCTGTGGATTTCTGCTTCTGTTTCCATGAGTTGCTGGATGGAGGTTCTATAAAGACAATTAGGGTGGCCATTTATTTGATTATAGGGGAAAGCCAGTTTAGGCACCCTCTCCACTATTCCTTGGAGTATTAGCTGGGGTGAAGGCTCTTGGGTTTTTCCCTAGAACCAAGTTTCTCTCTAACCTAACAATGGCTCTGTCTATCAAGACACCCACTTCTTTGCTCTCCCTCTCTGTTGCTCCTCCAACTCAACCATCTCAATCTCTCTTCTCTTCCCACCTCCCCTGGCTCCTGCCATATGATTTACTCAGGAGATCTTCTCTATTTTCCCTTCCCAAGGATCCATGGATGTCTCTCTTAACTTCATCTTGTTACATGGCTGCTTGTGGGTTGCAGATTGTAGCCTGTTTATCCCTTGCTTTACATCTAAATTCCATTTATGAGTGAGTACATACCATGTCTATCTTTCTGGGCCTATGTTATTTCAATCGAGACAATTTTCTCTAGATCCATCCATTTGCCTGCAAATTTCAGGATTTTGTCTTTCCTGCTGAGCAGTACTCCATTATGTAAATTTTCCACAATTCTTAAATCCATTCTTCAGTTTAGGAGCATCTAGGTTGTTTCCAGGTTCTGGATATTCTGAATAATGCTGCTATGAACATAGTTGAGCTAATGCCCTTGAGGTAAAAATGTGCTTTCCTTGGGTATGTACCCAGTAGTGGTATTGCTGGGTCACTGGGTAGATTGATTTCCAGTTTTCTGAGGAACCACCATACTGTTTTCCAAAGTGGCTGTACAAGTTTACATTCTCACCAGCAGTGGAAGACTGTTTCCCTTGATCCATATGCCCTCCAGCATAGGTTATCATCTGTGATTTTATCTTAGTCATTGTGACAGGTGCAAGATGGTATCTCAGAGTTGTTGTGATTTGCATTTCTCTGCTGGCTAAGGATATTGAGGGATTCTCTAAGTGTCTTTCAGTTATTTGGAGTTCTGTTCAGAATTCTTTATTTAGCTCAGTACCTCATTTTTAAAAATTGAATTTTTTTTAAAAAATTGATCCAAGTTTCTTGAGTTCTCTATGTATTATAGAGATCAGCCTTCTGTCAGATGTAGGGTTGGTGAAGATCTTTTTACATTCTGTAGGGTGTCTTTCTGTCTTATTGATCATGTTCTTTGCCTTACAGAAGCATTACAGTTTCAGGAGGCACCATTTATTAATTGTTGCTTTCAGTGTGTGTGCTACTGGTGTTATATTTAGGAAGTGGTCTCCTGTGCCAATGCAGTCAGAGCTATTTCCCACTTTTTTCTATCAGGTTTAGTGTAACTAGTTTTATGTTGAGGTCTTTGATCCACTTGGACTTAGATTTTGTACAAGGTAACAGATAGGGATCTACTTGCATTATTCTACATAGAACCATCCTGTTATGCCAGCACCATTTGTTGAAGATATCATCTTTTTTCCATTGTATATATTTGGCTTCTTTGTCAAAAATCAGGTGTTCATAGGTGTGTGGATACATGTCAGGGTCTTCAATTCA
The DNA here is from genome assembly GCA_004025045.1 of Sigmodon hispidus. Taxonomy (NCBI): domain Eukaryota; kingdom Metazoa; phylum Chordata; class Mammalia; order Rodentia; family Cricetidae; genus Sigmodon; species Sigmodon hispidus. The sequence continues at coordinate 8,933 of PVIH01022961.1, read as the reverse complement.
ATTCCATTGATCCAAAAGTCTGTTTTTATGCCAGTACCAAGCTGTTTTTATTACTATAACCCTATAGTAAAGCTTGAAGTCAGGGATAGTGATGCCCCCTAAAGTTCTTTTATTGAACAGGATTGTTTTGGCAATCCTAGGTTTTTTGTTTTTCTATATGAAGTTTAATATTGTTTTTTCAAGGTCTGTGAAGAATTGTGTTGGGATTTTGATGGGAATTGCATTGAATCTGCAGATTGCTTTTGGTAGAATTATCATTTTTACTATGTTTATCATATCTATCCAATAGCATGGGAGATCTTTTCATTTTCTGATATCTTCTTCAATTTCTTTCTTCAATGAGTTAAAGTTCTTGCCATATGGGCCTTTCACTTCTTTGGTTAGCATTACCCCAGGATATTTGATGTCATTTTCATATATTATAAAGGATGATGTTTTCCTGATTTTTCACCTCTTTTATAATTTGTGTATAGAAAGGTTATTGGCTTTTTTTTTTTTTTTTGGGTTTATCTTATATACTGCTATGTTGCTAAAGGTGTTTATCAGCTGTAGGAGTTCCCTGGTAGAATTTTTAGGGTCACTTATATACACTATCATATGATCTGCAAATAATGATAGTTTTCTTTCCTTCTAATTTGTATTCCCTTGATCCTTGATTACCTTATATTGAAGAATTGTGTTCCCCACAGCCTACTTTATCAAAGATGTTAATGTTTTTTAATGTGTTCTTGAATTTGACTTGCCATTATTTTATTGAATATTTTTGTATCAATATTTAAGAGGGAGATTGGTCTGTAATTCTCTTCATTGCATCTTTGTGTGGTTTGGGTATCAGGAGAGTTTGTTAATATTTCTTCTGTTTTTATTGTGTGGAACAAATTGAGGAGTATTGGTATTAGTTCTTCTTTAATATTTAGGTCTTGATTTAATTTTTATAAGTGTTACCTTCCCAGAAAACTGTCCATTTCTTTTAGGTATTCTTATTTTGTGGAGTACAGGTTTTTGAAGTATGGCCTGATGATTCTCTGGATTTCTTCAGTGTCTGTTGCTATGCCCCCTTCTTCATTTTTGATTTTGTAAATTTGGGTATTTTCTCTCTGCCTTTTGGTTAGTTTGGATAAGTGTTTGTCTTGTTGATTCACAAAGAATCAACTTTTTGTTTTATTGATTCTTTATATTTTTTGTTACAATTTTATTGATTTCAACCCTGAGTTTGATTATTTTCTTCCCTTTTCTCCTTCTGAGTGAGCTTGCTTCTAATTGTTCTAGAGCTTTCAGCTGTGTTGTTAAATCTCTTGTGTGAGATTTCTCCAAATTCTTTATGCAGGTATCTAGGTCACTGCATCCCATAAGTTTGGGTGTGTTGTGGATTCATTTTCATTGAATTCTGGGAAGTCTTTAATTTCTTTCTTTACTTCTTCCTTGTCCCAGAAGTGGTTCAATTGAAAGATATTCAGTTTCTATGAGTTTGTAGGCTTTCTGTGGTTTATGTTGTTGCTGAACTCAAACTTTAGTCCATGATAGTCTATTAGGATGCAAGGAGTTATTTTCATTTTTTGTATCTATTCATATTTGTTTTATGACTGACTATGTGATCAATTTTAGAGAAGGTTCCATGGGGTATTAAAGTCTCCCACTATGAGTGTGTGGGGTTTAATGTGAGGCTTAAGCTTTAGTAATTTTTCTTTTACATATGTGGCTGCCCTTGTATTGGGGGCATAAATGTTCAGGATTGAAACTTCATGTTGATGAATTTTTTCTGAGATGAATAAGTAATGTCCTTCCTGATTGCTTTTGATTGACTTTAGTTTGAAGACAGTGTCTGTCTGTCTTTGAAAATGTTTTTTTCTTGTATGCAGCAGAAGAATGGATCCTGTTTTTGTATCCATTGTGTTATCCTGTGTCTTCTTATAGGTGAATTGAGACCATTGATATTAAGGAATACTAATGCCAAGTAATTGTTAATTCCTCTTAATTTTGGTGATAGTGTGTGTGTGTATTTCCTTTCTTTGGGGTTTCCTTCTGTGAGGTTTTCTCTTGCTTTTGGTTTTGTGAGAATATCTAGCTTCCTTAAATTGCAGTTTTCCTTCTGGTGATTTTTCTAGGGCTGTATTTGTATATAGGTATTGTTTGAATCTGGTTTCATAATGGAATAACTTGTTTACTCCATCTATGGTGATTGACAGTTTTGCTGAGTATAGTAACCTGGGCTGGCAACCATGGTCTTATAGTGTCTATATAACATCTGACCAGGACCTTCTGGCTTTCATTATTTCCATCAACTATTTGGGTGTTATTCTGATGGATCTGCCTTTATAAGTTACTCGGCCTTTTTCCTTTGCAGCTTTTAGTAATCTTTCTTTGTTCTATATGTTTAGTGGTTTAAATATCATGTGGACATTTGTATGGGGGGTCTAGTCTATTTGGTGTTCTGTAAGTTTCTTTATCTTCATAGGTATTTTCATCTTTAGACTGGGAAAGTTTCTTTCTGTGATTTTGTTTAATGTATTTTCTGTGCCTTTGAGCTGGTATTCTCCTTCTTCTATTTCTATTATTCTTAGATTTGGTCTTTACATGGTGTCCCAGATTTTTTGGATGTTTTATGTTATGACATTTTTGACTTTATTGTTTTCTTTGGCTGACTTATCTATTTCCACTATTGGATCTTCCATGCCAGAGATTCTCTCTTCTATCTCTTGTATTCTGCTGGTTATGCTTGCATCTATAGTTCCTGTTTGTTTACTCAGGCTTTACATTTCCAGCAATCTCTTGATTTATGTCTTATTATTGATTCTCTTTCAATTTTTAAATCTTGAACTCTTTCCTTCACCTTTCTGCTTTTTCTAGGTTTTCTTTATTTTCTTTAAGGAATTTGTTGATCCTTTCCAATTTTTTGTTTGTCTTTTGCCTTTATTTCTTTAACGGAGTTTTATATTTCCTCTTTTAAGGATTTTATAACTATAAAGTTGTTTTTAAGGTCATTTCCTTCTGCTTCTTCTACATTGGCATATTCAGGTCTTGCTGTTGTGGAATCACCGGATTTTGGTGATGCCATATTGTTCTTTATGTTGTTAGATGTATTCTTGCACTGCCTTCTGCTCTTTACTTCCTCAGATCAATACAGTATTAGTCTGTATCTCAGGGAACTATTGTTGGTGCAATCTGCTCTACCTGTATATATGTCTCAGGAAGTTTCTCTTCATCCAGTCTGAGATCTTGGTCCACTTGGAGTGCCATATTCTGTGTCTCAGTGAGTTGTTCTTGCCCCAATAGGAACTGGCTGTTTCTGTGTCTCAGCTCTTGATCCAGTAGGAGCTCTTGATCCTATAGGAGCTTTTGATGTAATAGGGGCTGGTAAAATCTGAAACACAAATTCTAGTTGGTATTTAATAAAAACTCAGAGTCAGATATTGAGGTAAAGCTGGAATATTAGAGAGAGGAAATAGAGCACAGTCAATTCTCACCAGCCAACTTCTCAGGTTATCTATCTTCATGAGTCCTCAGCCTGGCCCATAGCTTTTACAGAATACCTCAATGTCTGCCTATGACTACCTTAAATATCTTCTTTACCACAGTTGTTTTACTTCTGGGTTCAACTCTATTTCTAAGTTCACCTCTGCATCATAATCTTAGAGCTAGGATTAAAGGTGTGAACCACTTCTGTTTGGTTGTTAGGGCTTGAACTCATAGAAACAAAGAAAGAGCTCTGTCTCCTGAATTATGGTATTAAAGGCATAGATCATCACTTAGTCATTTCCATGTTGAAATTAATGGTGTGAGCTACCACTCTATAACATCATGATTTGACTGTGGGTGATTCTGTTCTCTGATATTCCAGGCTTATTTTATTAAATAATAAAATATATCAGCACAGAAATCTGTGTCTCAGGAAGCAGCTCTGAATCCAGTAGGAGCTAGCAAACTGTGAGTCTCAGGGAGCTGCTAGGGTCGTTGGGTGATGAGAGAGTATCGAGGGATGAGGTGGGACTTGTAGATGGGGGGTGTCCAATAAACTTGGGCATTAATGGTGAGTTCCAGCCTGCAGTAGTCTTTCCTACTGACCTGGGAATGGGGTAAGAATCAGTGGGAATGAGGTTCCATGGTTTGTGCCCCAAAGCCTAGCTCTCCAGCTAGGCTAGGCAAAGTGTCACTTACTTCTTGATCCAATAGTGGTTGGTGAACTGTGGATAGGGACCTTTCTAGGTGGATCCCAGAGTCCTGGTAGGGATCCTCTTTGTGTAAATCAGGTCTCCTGTCTGGAACTGATGGGTGAGATCAGAGATGAAGGATAACAGGATTTCTTTTATGGTCCTGTTAATTGACTAGCAAGTTTTCTGCAAAGCCTGCAAGGACAAGAAAAAGAAGTGATTAGACATTTCTGACTGGGGAATATCTTGGAGTTTGAGAAGGATAGGAAATGGTATCCCAAACATAACTTCAAAAGGAGTAACCCCCCCAGCAAGAAATATATCAAGCCCTAAGCAGGGAAAAGAGAAGGTTAGCCCTGTTTTTAACCAATATCTAGGACCAATTTGGTGAATCTCTTTAAGAGTTATATTCATCCTTCCTGTCTAACCTGAGTTTTGTCCTGTAAATACAGTGTAATTTCCATTAATACTTAACGGTATGTCAAATTTTAAGGCACCTTGGCTATGAAGGCCAGCCCATAGTCTGATCCTCTATTTATGAGCAGTCCAACCCTAGGAATCATTTCCTGAAGAAGTTTCTTTGTAACTATTAGTGCAATCTCAGTTTGGGTGGGGTCTCCACCCATCCCTAGAAGTAATCTATAAATATCAGCAAATATCTGTTACAAAAATTAGTAGGTCAGATTTCAGTAAATTCTAACTCCCAATGTTCCACAGGTCCATTTCCTCTAGCAAATTTGGAAGATAATTGCTGGGCCTGAGAATCCGCAGTTTTCATGAACCACATTTTTTGTTTCCTTCAAATCCTGTACCAGTCAGGAGTCTCAAGTGTTGGGCTTCAGGAAGGAAACAAGGGAGCGTTTCATGGGGAGTCTTAAGGATCAAAAAAATCTTGCTTTTCTTAATCAATCAATCAATGTGTCTGGAAATTCCTTGCTTGACCACTCAGTCCATGAATATTCTGACTCACACTGATTTTACAGAATATAATAATTTAACTATGATGAATAGCCAGTATGCTGCTAAGCCTGATGGGTTTCCCTCAGCCCAAACATCAGGGTACCTTGTTTTGAGTTTCTGAAGGCAGTCTAAGGATCGATTTTCCTTCCTTATGGCTGAGTTCTCTTATAAGGGGTACTCCTCAATAGAGAAGAAGTGAACAGAATATTGGTAGATGCTTGACTTGAGTCCAGAGTTAGACTAGCTGAGTTCTCCCATGAAAGAGATAGTGGCTCTGAGTTTTTATAAGTTCATTAAGATCAATGTGTATGGGAAGTCCAGTATAACCAGAAAGAGTGTCTTTGTCCTAGATCTTTGGTCCAGGAAGTTGTCCATAGAAAGTATATAGTTTGGCTTGTTCCCAAGACCTCTATCTTCCTGAAATTCCAGGACCTAAGCGGTTCTGTCAAGGCAGATTGGGTTGCTCCAGTATCTACTAGAAAGTTAACTGGGACCATGGTCCAGAGGAATTTTCCCAAGCAGTCCTGCAGCCACCACTTATAAAATAATTACTCAGATGCTTATACTAATTACAAAATATTTGGCCTATGGCTCAGACCCATTTCAAACTACGTGTTACAACTTAACTTAACTCATTCCTATTCATTTGTATCTTGCTATGTGGCTTCTGGTTTACCAGTACATTTACATCCTGCTTCCTTGAGTGTCAACGTACAGCGTCTCTCTCTGACTCTCTTTTTTCTCCTTTATACTCAGATTTCCAACCAGCTTTTAAGCTGATTTGTCATAGGCCAAAACAGCCTCTTTAATAACAAATGGTATTAACAACATACAGAAATAACTACACATCAGTTAATAGGTTTTTCTTATATTCTCCTTGTCATCTTGAGCTCCTGGGGGTTAATAATATGGAGCCCTGGGCCATCAATTTTCAGCTTGGTGGATAATGGGACAGTTCTCTTTTTCTTTGGTCATTCATTCTTTCTTTTTTTTATCCTTCTTTATTTTGTATTTATCAAAAAAAAAAGTAAAAAGAACTTAAAATGCTGAAGAGTTAACAATAATTATACAGAGGATAAGAATCATAACCATGACTTACCAAGGGTGGAAATGCAAATAAGATTGCTACACATATATTTACTTTGTGTTCAGCTTTCCCTCTGAATTTTTTTTTCCATCCCTGTATATCCTTATTCAAGGTCCCTTCCCCCTCCCACCACATCTGGTCATTTTTCTTTTCTCCAACTCCCCATCCCCTCCCTGGGCAGGGAGCAGACAGTCCTATGGTCCCACTGACCCAATAATGCTTGAATCAGTCTCCACTCCTGGCTAAATCCAGTTTTGTTCCCCCTCCCTCAAGAGTGAGTCAGGTATTCCTATAGTTGGAGTGGGGTTTGAAGGGTCAGTCCAGGGTGTTTCTGATCCCAAGCTGTTCAGTGGTTGTGGTTTGCTGCTTGGGCATGTTTGGCTTTTTTTCTTGCTTGTTTGTTTAGAGACCACTAGTGAGTGAGTACATCCCCTGCTTATCTCTCTGAGTTAGTGATACTTCGCTCAGGAGGATATTCTCCAAATCCATCCATTTGCCTGCAAATTTTAGGATATCATTTTTTCTTACTGCTGAGTAGTATTCCATTGTGTAGATGTACCACAGATTGTTAATCCATTCTTCAGTTGAGGGACATCTAGGTTGTTTCCAGGTTCTTGCTATTACCAATAATGCTGCTATGAACATAGTTGAGCTAATACCTTTGGAGTGTGAATGGGCCTCTTTAGGGTATACACCCAGAAGTGGTATTGCTGGGTCCTTGGGAAGATTGATTCTCAATTTTCTGAGAAACCACCATATTGTATTCCAAAGTGGCTGAACAAGCTTACAATCCCACCAACAATGGAGGAGTGTTCCCCTTGCTCCGCATCCTCTCCAGCATAGGCTGCCATCTGTGCCTTTTATCTTAGCCAATCTAACAGGTGTTAGGTGGTATCTCAAAGTTTTTTTGATTTGCATTTCTCTGATGGCTAAAAATGAAGAACACTTTTTTATGTGAATTTCAGCCATTCGTAGTTCCTGTGCTGAGAATTCCCTTTTTAGATCTGAACCCCATTTTTTGATAGGGTTATTCAAGGTTTTGGGATCTAAATTCTTGAGCTCATTATATACCTTCGAGATCAGTCCTCTATCACTTGTAGGGTTGGTGAAAATTGTTTCCCATTCTGTAGGCTGGCGTTTGTCTTATTGACAGTGTCCTTGACTTTGCAGAAGCTTCCCAGCTTCAGGAGATCCCACTTATTGATTGTTGGTCTTAATGCCTGTGCCACTGGTGTTATATTTAGGAAGTGGTCGCCTGTGCCAATTTGTAGAAGTGTATTTCCCACTTTCTTTTCTATCAAGTTCAAAGTGGTTGAGGTTAAGTTGAGGTCTTTGATCCACTTGGATTTGAGTTTTGTGCAGGGTGACAGGCTCGGATCTATTTGCATTTTTCTACACACTTCCTTCCAGTTATGCCAACACCATTTGTTAAATAGACTATCTTTTTTCCATTGAATGTTTTGGGCCTCTTTGTCAAAGATGAGGTGTTCATAGGTTTTTGGGTTAATATCTGGATCCTCAATTCTATTCCATTGGTCCACAAGTCTGTTTTCATGCCAGTACCAGGCTGTTTTTATTACTGTAGCTCTATAGTATAGCTTGAAGTCAGGGATGGTGATACCTCCTGAGGTTCTTTTGTTGAGTAAAATTGCTTTGGCAATCCTGGCTTCCCTGTTTTTTCAAATGAAATTGAGTATTGTTCTTTCAAGATCCAAAAAATATTGTGTTGGGATTTTGATGGGCAGTGCATTGAATCTGTAGATTGCCTTTGGTAGAAATTCCATTTTTACTATGTTGATCCTACCAATCCAGAAACATAGGAGAGCTTTCTATTTTCTGATATCCTCTTCAATTTCTTTCTTCAATGATTTAAAATTTTTGTCAAATATGTCTGTTACTTCTTTGGTTATAGTTACTCCAAGGTATTTAGTTCCTTTAGTTTGTTTATATGATGGATAACATTTACAATTTTTCATATGTTAAACCAGTCCTGTATTTCTGGGATGAAGCCTACTTGGTCATGGTGGATGATATCTTTTATGCATTGTTATATACGGTTTGCCAAAATTTTCTTGACAATTTTCACATAAATATTCATGAGCGAAATTGGTCTGTAATTCTCCTTCTTTGTTGTGTCTTTGAGTGGCTTGGGTATTAGGGTGATTGTAGCCTCATAAAAGGAATTTGGCAATATTCCTTCAGATTCTACTGTGTGAAATCGTTTGAGGAGTAAAGGTAGTAATTCTTCTTTGAATGTCTGGTAGAATTCGGCACTGAAACCATCTGGACCATGGCTTTTATTTTTGGGGAGGTTTTTAATGACAGCTTCAATTTCCTTAAGGGTTATAGGCCTGTTTAGGTAATTAATCTGATCTTCATTTAATTTTGGTAGATAGTACCTGTCCAGAAAGCTGTCCATTTCTTCTAGGTTTTCCATTTTTGTGGAATACAGATTTTTAAAATATGACCTGGTAATTCTCTGTATTTCCTGGGGATCTGTTGTTATGTCCCCCTTTTCATTTCTGATTTTGTTGATTTCGACAGTCTCTCTCTGTTTTTTGATTAGTTTGGCTAAGGGCTTATCTATCTTGTTAACTTTCTCAAAGAACCAACTCTTAGATTCGTTGATTCTTTGTATTGTTCTTTTTGTTTCAATTGTATTGATTTCAGCTCTAAGTTTGATTATTTCCTGCCATCTACTCCTTCTAGGTGAGTTTGCTTCTAATTGTTCTAAGGCT
>PVIH01022960.1:0-25920 GCA_004025045.1 Sigmodon hispidus | reverse complement strand
TTTTTTCCACTTTAAATACTTTTAAATTTTTTTCAGAGATAAAAAATTGAATAGCACAACAGTAAAATAAATATAGTGACTAACAATGTGAGCAAATAATGAATCAAGAAAAAAATTAAAATTGTCATTACAATTTATAGGATTTAATACCATAATCATGTCACTGAATCCTATATATGGTATTAAAAAGAAATCAAAAACTATGTACATTGATTATAAGAAAAAAAGACCTAGGAGAGAATGATGAATCAGTTCATTCCCTCCAGAGGAACACCTGACCCAGTCTAGATGTTCAGGTGAGGAAAGCAGATCTGACGGAAGTGGATACTGAACTAAGCCACCCTGGGAACTTGGAACATCATGCCCTTCCTGGGGAGGAGATAAAGTGATGGAGAGAAGAGAGAGTGACTGGGATGGGTGGGAGGGGGAAGAAAGTTTGAACAAGGGGATACATGGATTAAAAAATATGACTTTACTCATAATAGAAAATCAAAACAAACAAAAATAATGTAGCATAAAAATGTGGAAATTCAAACTATGATGGAAAGATTGAGAAACATGAAAAAAATAGAGCCAGAAAGTCCAACATTTATTTTACTGACTTACAAATATGAATTCATAGAGAAATCACAATTTTTTTCTTATGGATACTGATTTATTGTCCCCAAATTTCTTTTTATATTATTTATTCATTTATCAACATCTATTACTATACTGTTTTAATTTGCTGGTATGATATTATTTATTTCCCATCATTTTAGGGAGTGGTGTATATTAATCTCTTTAAGTTTAAATTTTGCTTCTAGTTCCTTCTGTAAAAGCTAGATGTGTAGTTATAAATTTCTTAAATTTGGTTTCATTATGGGATGCCTTATTTTTTCATTTATTGTGACTGAAAGTTTTACTGAATATCATAGTTGGGGCTGGCATCTGTGTTACCTCAGAATTTGTAGGACATTTGCCCAAGACTGGCTTGTAGAGTCTCCATTGAGAAGTTAGGTGTTATTCTAATAGATCTGCCTTTAACTGTAACTTGGTCTTTCACCTTGTAGCTTTCAGTGTTTTGATTATTATTATTTAGAGGGAAAAATTTGTTTTCTGGTCCAATCTTTTTGATGTTCTATAGCTTCGTGTGTGTGTGTGTGTGTGTGTGTGTGTGTGTGTGTGTGTGTGGGTGTGTGTGTGTGTACCTTCCTCTTAAGGATCTCTAATATGTTCATGAAAGCTATTTTAAGGTCCTTGGCTTCTGGTTTATTCATATTGCATTTTTAAGTGTTTACTGTAGTAGGGTTGTTGAGGTCTAATAGAGACAACGCCCTGACTAATACCAATCTTGCTTCCATTTGTTGCAGAATTATCTATGGAGCTAATACACTGTGCCAAAAAAGCAACCTTGAATCTAGAATTGATTCAGTAATTGACTGACTAGGATTTGCAGTAAAGTTCTTGGAGGTCTTTGTAGAGTGTCTAGAGAGTACAGAAAGAGATGGGAAGAGTTTGGGGGAATTTCCAGTGTTAAAAGTTCCAGAAAAAAGAGAAAGAAGGACAATCAATTATAAAAAGAAGACTCTAGCCTGTCCGGCTTGTGATACAAACCCACAGACCCGCAGTCCCACAAAAGCTCACAGAGGTTTGTGTTAATTATGCTGTTCAACCTGTGGCTCAGGAATATTGCTAACTAACTCTTGCATCTTAACCCATTTCTATTAATCAGTCCTGCCACATGGCCCATGGTTTACCTATTTCTTTATATCTTGCTTCTCTGGTCGATTCAGAATTTTTATTATACTATAGGAAATTAGATAATCAGTTCATCTGACATCTATAACCACCTAGGTATCTGGGTTTGGAATGAGTGTAACTCTGTGTTCTGATATCTGGCTGTCTTTGTTGGATGAGTATTCTATTCCTTGGTATCTGTTGTTCCCTCTTGTTCTTAGAAGAGTATGGTGGTTGTATATTCCTTAGTAAGGAGTGCTTCTAAGATCCTTCCAGGTATGACCACTGAGATATCTGGATACATTGTTTTTTCAGGTATTGGGAACTTAGAAATGAGTATGCACTAGAAGAAGTGCTGAGGAATTCTCAGGGGATTGACAGGAGTAAGGAAATCAGGGTATTCAACCAGGATCTGTTCAGTCCCTTGAGTGCATGGGGCCAAGATTGAGAAGAAGCCACAGCACATAGTCTGCTACAGAGCTTGGGACAAGACTATTAGATTGAATTAGGAGGAAATGAGGGACAGAGAAGATCTGAAGCTCTTCTGCTTGTTTCCTTGGCCTATTTGCTTCTCTGGCAGACTTGGCCTAGCATTTCTCAGGGAATGCCTGCTGGAGTTGGGGAATGAGACAAAGGGATGAGTCTAGAGGAGGTTGGAGGATATGCATATGATCTCCTGAAGATAGGGGCAGATAAAAAACAGGCTGCAGAAGGTAGTCTGCTACAGAGCTTAGGATGTGGCTGGAGGTTTGGATTGGAGCACAGGAAGAAGAGGTGAAGACTGACTGGTAGTCTACCTTCTTTCCTGGACAGAATGGATAGCAGATTCCCAGGAAATGCCTTTGCTTTAAGATTTTTAATTAAATTTTTATGTACCTTGCAGTAGTATCATATGCCATAGCTTGCCTGTGGAGGTCAAAGTACAAATGCAGGACTCAATTCTAGTCTGCTATACTGGTGCAAGGGATTGAATTCAAACCATCAAGTTTAGCAACAATGGCTTTTATCTACTGAGCCACCTTACCAGTCATTATAAATATAATTATCATTGTGTATTATAAATGTTTCTTTTAAGACATGAGTACCTAAACTGGAAGACAAAGACACTAGAGAGCACATAGATACCAAGCAGATGAGATTCTGTCTGTAAGTCTCTTTCAGTATAGATTCTGACAAATATTGCACAAATTTTAATCTCACTTAAGTAAGTGGAATAAAGACTGAACAAGTCTTCCACATAATAACCTTTCCACGGATCTGAATATTTCTTTAGAAATGCCTTTACTATTGGGTTCTTTCTGCTCTGCCAATACGTTCAGGAATGGCAAACTGTCTTTTGTCCCCTGATAGGTCTTAGATTTATCAACACAAACTAAGAATTAGGAAAAAAAATATCCTTTCTTATTTTCTTTTAATGAAGAGACAGAAAGAAGACTCTGTGTTTATGTTTCCTAAAATTTATATCTTGGAATCTGATACCCACATTGACAGAATTGATTGGTATTCTTAAATGGTTTTAATGTCATTTGGGTAGAATTTTGACTGTGATTTGTCCTTTATAGAAAAGACCTCAAAGTTCCCCCTTACTCCCTTGTACAATGAGAATATGCAAGAAGATGGTAACACCATTCCTGGGGAAAGACATGGGCTCTCAACAGACACTGAATCTGCTGATACCTTGATTTTTTATTTGACAACTTCAAGAACCGTAAGAAATAAATGTCTGTAGTTCATTAACTTTCTACTTAGTAGCCAGAGAAGACTTTGAGAACACTTTTGTTCTCAAATTGTTCAGATTTTTGTCTTGACCTGCCTTTACAAAGAAGAAATATAACAGCTTTTAATGGGAAACTTTTGTTCATCTCCAGTACCAACACTTTTCAAAGGATGCAAGGAAGGGAAAGCATGGCCTTAAACCAGGGAAGACTTCACAAGGATCCTTTCAGAACCCATGACCTCCCTCTGACAGCAAAGAAAGAACAGAGTTCTAGTTATCTTCTCATGGATCAGACTAGTTTCTATAACACACAATAGTTCAAAGACTGCCATAAAACTTTTCAACTGAAGTTCTACAGAAGGCTTTACCCACAACCTCAAGTCTCTGTTCCCTGCTTGATTGAAATACCTATATACTCCCCAGAGTTCAATCAAATAAGAGTGTTCTGAACAAAGAATATGTAAAGTTTAAACCTAATCTTTCATATCCCATGGGACAAACTCCTTGGATACAGCAATAAATAAATGACAATTAAATCCATATCTAAATATCAGTTATGCTTGAAAATATCACAAGAAATTTCATTACAGGACATTTAGAGATTAATATGGTCACCGGTGGAAGCAGTTAGATAAATCCCTGCTATGTCTCATGAAGAGCACTTCTTCTCTCCAGAGGGAGTAAAGTACTCTGTAAATGCTTCATTCTCCCAGTGCAAACAGAAAGCATTAAGGTTACATAAGCTATGAAGTCTTCATTGGTTTGTGAATGGGAGTAGCAGCTACTGTTAATGAATCTCTGTGAGATAACACACAAGAAAACAGCCTAGTAGTATCAAGCTTCAGGGTGAAATGTAAGCTTATCTATTCTGAGAGGTAGATGCTACCCACTCAGGAATCTAGGGAGAGTGCTTCTCTTCCAGCCTCTATGACTCCCTCAACTCAAACAGAGAATAAAGAATACTAATTAAAACTTTAAACTATCTTGCATTAGAATATACAGAACATAATGTTGTGGTGTCTTTCCAAGAAACATTGTTTGAAATCAAAGTCTACTTAGATCATCTTTAAAAATTTGGTATTTTACCTCCAATTTGTAAAATAATAAACCTAGACAAAAATTAGTACATCTAACCTCCTACCACAATGACTCAAAGTTTAAGCTGTTGTTGTTGGTTTCCCATGTGGAAAGAGATACATACTACCAAGGCCACACAAGGGTTTGTTTAAGAGAATTCCCAGGCAGGTTCAGAAACAAAACATGGTGTCTCTTTTTAAGAGAAGGGGTGTGCACGGGTTTATGCAGCCACGCCCAAGGACATGCCTCAGTATGAATGAACAAGGTACATCTCACCGGAGCCATGTTGGCTCAACCACGTGGAGTGCCAGGAATACTTATAGTTATCAGAAATAGACTGAGCACTTCTGCCTGAATTATCCTGAAGAAAAAAAAATATAAAATGTAACATTTTCTTTTTGACAACTATTTGTTTCCCTGTAATTCTCTTAAATAATTTTATTCTTCACACTTATGTTAACTAAACATACCAGAGGCAACAATTTCCTCTATTCATGTTTCTTTATTAGTTGGAGGACATGATATGAAGTGACTTAAGTCTTATTTAATACAAATTAGAAAAGACTCAGACTAACTTGCAGTAAAGTGTCTTTAATGTATGAAACATGGTTCTTTGGGCACCAAGACTTGGCCTTCAGCTTTCCTCATACCATACAGCGGAGCACTAACTAAGGTAGGTTAAGTGTATGTTAGCAAGTCCCTGAGAATAAAACACATCATTTATAAAAAAGAACGGATCCACATCAATTCAATTATCCATTATTCAACCCATTTTTCTTGCCTATCTCTCTGACAGAGTCTAGATACTATAGATTCAACTATAGATTGAGTAGGTAGTAATTCCTTCTGTACAGCTGTAATATTCATCATGATGTCGTCTCATTTTTATTTTATTTAAAGGCCTTTCACTTCTTCATTTTATGTGTTCCCCACAAATGCTAGAAATTCTAGAGTGCGAAGATCTTTTTTATATTTTCCTAGAAAACTCCTTATTGAAATTGTTTTTTTATCTCCAAAGAGTTTATATTAGATTTGTATTTCTTATGAAATAACATTTGTTTAATGACATTAACATGTACTAGAGGTACAGATATTTTAATGTATATAATGAATTGTTAATTAAATCATATTTAATATTTGTGTGTATACATGTGTTTAATTCTTATTACTTAGAAGATAAGTTTAATTTGGAGCTAAAAGTTATGATTTTAGATCAGATTCTATGATTTTTATCCACTCAATTTTGATCAAGTCATTTGTTCTAAATTTCAACATTCTCAGCAGATCACATTTTTCCCACAGTTGTACAAAGTAAGTGAAAACTCCAAGCACTATTTTAAGAGCTTTGTGATGCTTACTTTCATGACACAAAAACATAATTGCATCATGTTTTTAGTTAAAGATCATATAAGACATCAAAAATTCAGGAAATGACAGATTTCCTTGGAATTATAAACTGTGAACACATAAAATATTGGTAGATGAGATGGCTCAGCAAATAAAGGTTCTTAAAACAAAATATGAAGATTTGCATTTGATACCCAGGATCCACATGACAAAGATGAGAACGAGCTCCTGAAGCTTAGTCTCTGACCTCCACACATGATGCAGGATATCTGCCCATGCACATAAATGCGAAATAAATAATAAATGTATTTTAAACATTCTACAATCATAAAGTTGTTATCTCATATGAATAATAATAAATCTAGAAACTTTTAAAAATAAACTTTTCTCTCTGAATGTTCAACTGTAATTATTTTCAACTATAAGTACTAATAAATCAATGATAGTACTTCACTTGTTTTCAAATTTATATATCAAAGAAACAAAATAATTTGATAATGTGAATTTTAACCATATATACAGTAGTATTAAAATGTTAATTAAATAATTATACCCTGATATTTTCACTAATTTCAATTAGAGAACTTTTTTCCTTTGTCATCACTCTCACTGCAAGTTTTGAGTGAATCTACCTCCAAGCACCTATTCTATCAACTTTTCTCTTTGAAACTTTCACCACCCATAATGGACATAAACTACCTTCATTTCCCTGTCTGATTAGCAGAGTCATCCAAAATAGATAGCTTTGTTTTCTTGTTGGTTCTTCTTTAACCTGTCATTCACCAAGTAGAAGAAATAGCATAAGTTGCATTACCCCTCTGCTGCCATTCTCAACTGGCTCGCTCTACACTTGAGATAGAAAAAAGTCTAGTTTCTCTTTCTTGCATCTTTCTACATGCTCTGGAGTGCTGCCTTCTTAACCTGATTGTCTTCCCATTCTTGCCTCTCTGGCACTACTTCCTGGACTCTAATAGAGAAGATAGATTCCTACCTTGGAAATATTGAATTTGCAAGAAATAGTATTCATTAAACATTCAATGTTGGCTTTAACATCACCAATTTTCATAAATCTAGTCCATTATTTCCATCACCCAACACAAATAGATATGTATATAATCTGATTACAAAATGATAGCAATTTGAAGCATCCCAGATTACCACTCAAATGTGGATTGCTAAAAATTTTCTAGAGAAATTTCTGTTTCTACTTGGAACATTTTCCACTAGACTTTCTCATGAACTGTTTTTCTTTTTTGCCCTTTCATGTTTCTGCTCAGTTGTTACGTCTCCAGCAGACTTATCACTGACCACCATCTATATATGTCAACCACTCTATGGTGGTGTTATATTTTATGTTTTATTAAATCAGCTAGGACTATCAGAGAACAGAATTACCCACAGTCAAGCTATGAAGGTCAGAGAGTGATAACTCGTATCTTTAATCCCATCACTCAGGAGACAGAGATGTTTTTGTGAGTTTAAGGCCTAGCAACCAAACAATAGTATCTCACTTTTAATCCTAACTCTAGGATTATTATGCAGAGTTGAACACACAAGTGAAACATCTGGGTAGAGAAAATGTTTAAGGCAGGCATAGACAGACATTCAGGCATTCTGTAGACTTCACCAGCCAGACAGAGGACTCTTAAAGATAGCACTTTAACCTGTTAGGCCTGAGATGTTGCCTGAGTGAGAATTGACTGTGGGCTGTTTCCTCTCTCTGATATTCCAGCTTTTCCCCAATATCTACCTTTGAGTTTTCATTAAGTACCAACTAGATTTTGTACAATATTTGGTACTCATTATAGGGCTTGAACTCATGACCCTGGGATTAAGAGTGTCATGCTATACTGACTAAGCTTAACAAAAGTAGAAATGAGATAAGAGATAATTCTTTCAAGTGGTAACACTTTTTAGTAACTTCATAATCCAATTTCTTCTGCATCTTTCCAAATGCTGTTGAACGCTAATGAAGAAACACACAAAATCAAATTGAAAAGTTTCCATATCACATCTTAGTGATGAGCTGGGCTGTGCCTGGTAAAGAATTGTTTCTAAAAGTATGGGCCAGAAACATACAACAACAGCTTCTACTTCCTGCTTCTCCCACACTGAAGGTCTTAATCATCCCTTCACTGAAACAGTAGATGGGATCACCTCCTAGCTTTCTTCTGTTTTCACTGTTAAATTTTTACTTTACTGAACCTCTGTTTTCTTCATAGAACCATGCAGGACATTTTACTAACTAAACTCAAGCCCCTCCCACTGTCCTTGTTAGTATATTCTTTAGTGTCTTCCTGAAATGTAAGAATTGGTGTCATTTGGCTCTTCCAGCATCATAGGTTTTCCTCTCTTGAATGACTAGTCCCTATAGTTGATTCTTCATGTTAAACAAAAGAACAACTATTCAGATTGATGCCATAGTTTGTCAATAAAGTGCCTGCTCTGCAAGTATGAGTACCTGAGGTCCATCCCCAGAAAACTGTAAAATTACTGAGCATAATAGCTTCCTTGTAACCATAATTTTAAGGAGATAGAGGCAAGAGTACCTCTGGGGTTCATTGGCTAGTCAGTTTAGTCTAATAAGTAAGCTCCAGGCCAATAAGAGACAATTTTCAAAGGAATTGAATGGTATTTATGAGAATGATGCCCAAGAATGTCATCTGCTTGCCAAAAGTATACACACACACACACACACACACACACACACACACACACACACACACACCCTACAAAAAAAATCATTTGAGTTTGAACTCAAATGTCTACTAACTTCTAACCTGTTTGTTCATGGTTTTTCTATAAACTTTTAATTTTTTCATTTATAGCCTTTAATTCATGACCAAATTTTCTTTCATTTCAAACACTCTGATCAATGACCTCATAAAGCTTCAGCTGGTTTTCACTATGCAAAATTTAATAAATACTTTTTGAGAGTTCCATATACACTCAGTCACATCAGCTACCATTTAACAGTTCTTTCTCCTTAAGGTAAACCAGAATCTTCCCTTTTACCTTGTTAGGCTGCAGGTAGCTCTCCCCTCTCTTTGCTGCATGCCTCCTCCAGGGAATGCCTCTATTTTCAATGTCTTTAGGTCGCTTGTGCCCCCCCTTACTTATAATGCTAGCCTGACTACCTTCTCTAAACTCCAAACTCAGGCAATTGCCTTCTCACTGCAATTGGACTGCATCTTTAGCAAAGTTCTCAGGTTTTAAAATGGCCTAAAATGATCTTGCTTATTCCTAGGCAAACATATATATGTTTTTCAACCATCTTCATTTGGCTCAATCATTTCTTTTTAATTCATATTCATATCCAGTTTATGAATAGGATCAAGAGTCTGCTTCTAGATTTGACTTCTTCCTTATTAAAAAATTGGTCTTATGCTCATCCAGATTATCATCTCTTACAATATGAAACAGTGTAATTATTCACATACTTACACCCTTTTTAAAATTATTTCTTTTATTTTTGGAGATTATAATTGCACCAATTTTCCTTTTCCCATCTCTTTCCATTCCTTCCCATATACCCCTTATTTTCTCTTGAAAATTCATTGCTATATTATATCATTAGATATTGTTACATATATATATGTCTGTGTGTAGTATTCCTAAATACATAAATAAAACCTACTTAGTGTGTATAATGTCACTTGTGTGTGTATATGTACATATATACACATTTACATGCACATATACATACATATACACACATAAATATACATATATAATATGGGTATTTATATTAATACTATAATATATATGATTTCAGGGCTAACTGTTTGGTATAGGATAACCAGTTGTGCTTTTCTCTGGAGAACACTATTTCTCTTGCTTTAATAACATATTGCTTGCAGTTCTTTGTGGGGTTGATGATTCACAGTCTTTCCCTTGTCCACAATAGCATGTCTATTATTGTTGTTCTTGTTCAGCTCACTTTTAGGCAATCATTATTTTGTCTACATTCACTCACAAGGTCTCCACTCAATAGAAAGATTATTGTTCTTACAAAGTTAACATTACTTTCATCAATCATGGAACTATTATGAAAGAAAGAAGCTTCTGAATATTAAAAAGTATTTACATTTTGTCTCCTGAAATTTAGAGACAAACA
Organism: Sigmodon hispidus; assembly: GCA_004025045.1. NCBI lineage: Eukaryota > Metazoa > Chordata > Mammalia > Rodentia > Cricetidae > Sigmodon > Sigmodon hispidus. Next base: position 15,943 of record PVIH01022960.1, on the reverse strand, counting down.
TCAGGACAACAACAAGCTGGGAAATATATATAACTATACACATGTAAGAAAATACCTACATATGCTACATATATGTGACTGTCTCTATGGTTATATCAAGGAATATCCTAGAAAAAAATATTATGTGAGAAGTTAAGAACTAAATTCAGAGAAAAAGAATCTTGGTTTTTACTTTATTTCATTTGACAATTTAATTTTATGATGAATTGAAGGAAGAGGCTAATTTTGTGAATGAGAATCAAAAATAATGTAAACTTTTGAAGATTATATATTTCTTATATTAAGTGATAGACCAACCATGAGAGCCTGCATGTCATATAGTCTGCTTCTCTCTATCTCATAGGTCATTACATTGGTTCCCCTTTGGAAGTTGGAAATTGATAATAAAATGCAAATTTGTTTCATAACTTCCTCTTTTTTCTTTGACATAGGTACAAAAGCTCATTTCTCATTGAAATATTTAGAAGTCCATTGCTAACAGACTGCTGTGCAGTGTCTTCTTTGCTGTTGTTGGGGGGGGCAGATAGAGACAGAGATAGGGAGAAGAAGAGTGAATGCATACTTTTATAGAACTGGAGGAAGAGATAGTAGTTAAAAGCACACTTGCTGCTCCTACAGGGGAAGCAGATTTGATTCCCAGAACCTTCATAGAAGATAACACATATCTGTAACTCCAGTTCCAGAGGATCCAGTTCTTCTGGTATTCATAGGTCCCTAATAGTAGTACACATATACATGTAAGCAAAAAAACTCATACATATGAAATAATGAATTATTAAAGATTACACACTGTTTTTTATAATAAATTTTGTATGGAAGGTATACTGCATCTATGGACTTTTCACACAGTAGCAGCTTTTTGTCAGTGATGCAGGATTCAACTTCTTTTGTAGACTGTATCAGCTGACAGTGCAGTCCACTAAAATGAGTATCTAGAGATGAGAGAAATAAAGACATGTTTCAATTTCAACTTAAATTTTGTGGTTAGCACAGCTCATTTTCTCTAATGTGTATCATCACCCTTGGCCCTGGCCAGTACCTCCAGATTTTAAAAGCTTTAGTAAACAAAAAGTCATTTCATCCTAAAATAAATATTGGAATTAATTAATCATGACAAGAATCCTGAATTAAATCCTATGGGATTCTCCAATGGTTATGTAACATTGTATCATATAAATATTTGTAAATGCATAACTGAATCTGGCATTAAGTCCATTCACAACCTTTTAGTATTTGGAGCATTGGTCAGTAAAGCAATTAACACATGGAGGACTGTAGTCAAAATTTTTATTGCGGAAAAGAAATCAATGAGGTTTTGAGTCTCCTGAGTAATTTAAAGATTTCAATGAAACATTTCAAAGAGAGTCGACATAATTTTAAATAACTATATTGGCAAGATCAGATGTGTACAAGGTGCGAAAGTCAGACTATTATCTGTTACAGGCTAATTTTCACACAACTACATGTGTGTGTATATCATAGTTTAAGCACCATAAAGTTTAAGTTTTTTATGTAAGTTCTATTATCCTCTATCTCTTAGTTTAATATAACCCTGTGTGTGTGTGTGTGTGTGTGTGTGTGTGTGTGTGTGTGTGTGTGTGTGTGTGTGTGTGTGTTAATCCAACACAAAAATTTCACTTTTCTGATTCAGTGATTCTCCACATACAAGAAAAAATGTATTTGAGTATATAAACCAAAATATATTTGAAATAAGAATGCAAGCTGACTGCTTAGGATTCCTTTTGTATTTAAGACTTTTTTTTTAACCTCTGCCATTTGGTTAGTTTTTACATTATCAAGTGTTTATTTTTTAGCTGTACAACAATTTTGGTTATTGAGATACCTTTCTTTGTGAAACTGTATAAAAGATGATGATGTGAAGATAAAATATCAGAAAAGACTCAGGGCTGCTGATCATCACCCAGGTGGAAGCGACTCTGAAAAAAATTGTTGAAAATATTGCAAAATCAGCTGATTAGATTTATTCATAGTCTTCTTGTTCCTACAACATGAAGGGGATTATGTATGAAAGTCGGCACAAAATTGTTAATTAAAGAAATTGGTTATAAAGCTCTGAGAAACAGATGTGTCCAGCCCCTTGAGAAGAATTCTATAATAAAACATTGGTATTGTTTTCTTACATACTTTTCCCCTGATTATCTTTTCCACAATCTGAGAAATCCAGCCTGGGTGGCATCTCAGAAGTCTTCCTTTTATTTCCCATGGGAGAAGGAGGACAAAGAGAAATGGTTTATCTGGAATCATGCAACTGAGATAGATCAAAATTGCATATTTTAATGTCCTTGAAATGTTATAAGGTTAGGAAATATCTCTGGAGATTGGAATAAAATGATAATTGGACTTCATTTTTCTAGGCGTAAGAAGGGTCTAAATGGGTTACCTCCATGTTGCTCCATCTATCTTGTTTCCTGAATCCAAGTTTTTTCCTGGGTAAATGTGGGTGTTACTGTTTAAAAAAAAAATCTAGTACTTTTTAACATATTATTTATTCATTCAACCATTTTTACTCAGCAATTAAAAGTAATCATTGTGTTAAGTATTCAAGTCAAACACAGTTACATTGTTTGAAACCTTGTTGTCCAATAAAGGAAATCACATTTTAAACAAAATCAGAGTTTTAATGTGTAGTAAATTTTGGTAATGTTATAAAAGGGCTGTGATACTGTCTGTTGCTAAAGAAAAAACAAGAGCCATTTTATGAATAGTCTATATAGTTAAGATGCCAGATAATAGTGCCAATAATCTACCATGCATTCTCCATCATTTTGTAGACATTAGACATAACTTTAAGCTGGGCCTACAAAATAACTAGAGCAAATTTCAAAGTCCCCACCTTCTTTGCAAACAGGTATTACCATACTGTTCTAATTTATGATTTATAGAATAAAATCAGAATAGATTTGAACAAATTTATATTTGTAGATTTAAAAGAAAGGCAACCTATCTTTTCTCTTTTCTCTCTTTGTTTTACAGAACACAACCATGGTATAGAGGACCTGGATATTGGGAAAGAGACACAGCCTCAGTGAAGCTACAGGGTGTTAGGAACATAGTCTCCTCATTGTGCGCCATTCCAGTTTCCACAGCCTAGCCTGCAAAATTATGTCCAGTAAATAATACACTTCTTTCATATTAAACACACTGACTGTTACTAGAGTCTTTTCCCTTTTTGAAATATTTCTTGATCTGTTACACAAAATTAATTGAGAGATTATAAAATGAGAGTACAATAGGTTTATTTTGCATCATTAATTATGCGGCAATATTATGGTTCAATTAGAAGCCAATATAGAAGAAAAAAAGAAAACTTAATACATAATGTTTCTATAGGAAAAAAGCTTTAATTAGGTACAGAGAAAAGTAAGAATGTCAGGTCAGAAAAAGACCTGACAGTCTTTCTTTACACTCCTGGATACATGGTAGTGTTATAGGTAAACAGAGCACAAAATTTAATATGCTAATTCATTCAAAGCACTTGTGAATTTTCTTTTTTGTTGATTATTACTAAACTTTATAGATTTTATAAGCAAAATAGTACATGTATCTAAAGTGGATCATAAGAGGCCAACTCCCACAATCCACTCCAGAATAATAATAAAAGAAATGCCTCAAAGTAGGGAGGGATAAGAAACTTTTCTATCTGAGGATAATTAGGAATAAATCTCTATCTAACTGACTAATCAAATAAGGAAGCACACATGCCTTCTGATGAAAACTTTCTTTTTTACTTCTTTAAAATGGTCTTTGACTCTGTTTCTATTCAGCTACATATCTCCACACTGTTGCATTCTATGCATACAACTGCATATTGTTTTACATACATATGGTCATACAACTCTGTACACTTGTATCTATTTCTACATGTCTACACATCTTTCTACAAATATTTCTTTTCTACATCTCCTTTTATACAGTTTAATCATCCTTACCTCCACAGAGTTAAAATCTCCACACTGCCATAGCTGTTTATCTCGTTTGCATAGCTCTCTCACCATATAACAGTTTGCACTGTTTTTATTTACTCCCATACAGCTCTTTGCACAGTTTCTATATGTAGTAGTGACTTTTTCTCATCACTTTATCTTTTCCACATACACACTCACATGCATATGCTTCTTCTACATCATTAACTCACTTTATGCTCATTCACTCTCTCATACATTTATTCTGTCACATATCTCTCATTCTCTCTTTAGGCTCCTCCTCCTCTTCCTCCTCCCGCTTCTTCTTCATTTCTCACTCAGCACACATATACTCGCATACTGCATATCTTTGATCCCTACATTGCTGCTGCTTCTTATACACTCTCATTTATACGTACTCATTACTCCTCTCTTCCTCTCTACATTGCTGCTGCTCCTTGCTTCCTTATCCAATCTCTGGACAACTATATGTTATATTTTCAGGGCCCAACCCATTCTCATAACATATGAAGTCATATAGCTTTTCTAAGGCTAGTAAGGTCACAAAGACTGACCAGTATAAATGCTTGACCTTGCATGTAACTTTTTTCTCAGACAGAGAATGACATTAAAATTTAGGACTTAACAACAATAGTAGCAGTTTGAACCTTGAGTGGTCATGGTATGTGCAGAAAATCAACTATTATAGGAGGGTATGTCTCAAACAGCCTGGCCTTGATTTAGCAATAAACAATACCTGAGAATGAGTCTTTGTGATTTTCTAGGGGAGTAGTTTAGTCTGTTGAATTTGTTCTGAAGTATAAAATTAGTTGTCTTTGAGACTGAAAATACTTTTACCTCCTTGTGTCAGTGAAGAAGAATGTTCTGGTATTATTTCTATATGACAGAATTATATAGCTTAAACAGAAATAAACTTTCCTGACTATCCATAACTATAAGTGTGCCCAAAGATGTAAAACACACTACCAAATGGCTGTGGAAAGAATACCACAGCAGTTATTACGAGGGAGGCTAGCAATGGCACCTGAGAAAGTTAGAGACAGAAAACAACTGATCACCAACAGTCAATTACTTAATGGCTCTGCCAGGTGGAGCTCCCCATAGGGAGTTACACATCTGGGAAGTCAAATTGTTAAACACTAGTTTTTTTCTGCTTTATATTCCCATGCCCTTGGCATCTATTAAAGGCAATTAAAATGCCAGTAAGGAGGTCATACAAGATTAAAAGAGGAACTTTATCAGGTTCAGCTTGACATGGAATAGGCCATTGCAAACGTTCAAGTCCTAGAAGTAAACAGAAGGCTGCCAACTGAATTATGAAATCTCACATTACAGGTATAGGACTTCAGTCTGTCCCTTGGAGTAGCTATTGAATGTTTTGCCTCACTGAGCACAGGACTGAACTACAATAACCTCTAACATTCTTCTAATTAATTCCAGGTATCCATGACAAGCTCAATCTAAAAGCATGTGTAGGTGATCAGTAATCAATTAATACTAACATTGTATATATGGAATATGGCATTTGAAGCATTTTCCATACTATAAGAAAATCTAGCAGCATTTAGTCCATAGGATATGCATAGATGCCTGTCTGCACTATTGACTTGTGTACAGGATGAAATTAAAAATTTTAGACAAAAGTCAACAAATGATGACACGTGACAAAGACAGTGGCCCTTCCTACATACACATCAATCATGGCAGAACCAGAAATGAATATACAGCCTTGTTCAGAAGTATCTCACAAAATTGCTTTAGAACACTGAGCCATAAAGCTCTTAGCTTAATGAGTTGGTAACATTTTGCAGATTTGCTTAAAACATGTTGCCTTCCAGACTGTGTTAACAGACTCCAACAGTGCTTGCCAACACACTCATCCTAAACAATTACATTAAGATCCATAAGGCCGTGTTTACAGTTCTGAGAAGCAAATGTATTGTTAATGGGCCATAAACTATCCTCTGATTCAATGCTTTGGCTTTTTGAAATTTGTGTAATAGTCAATGGAAATTTTCCAACATGCAAGTGGAATTGGCTTCATGGAAATAAAAGTGAATGCTGAGAAGTATCCTTTCCACACATTTCTAATCTGATGTGACTTTTTTATATATAAAAGAACAATTTTAATGAAATTTTGAAATACCATGCCTATAGTTTATAATAGTTTTAAATGTTATGGCAATGAGTAAATATGATGAACCATTAAAAAATGCCTATTTGTGCAATATCCTCCATTTCTTCTTAAATGTTCTTTCAAGTCTTTTGTGAAATAGCTGCATCAGTGAGCTCCAAATAGTCTGTGAGCAGACATTCAATGCAACTTCATGATTGTCAGGCCTGCTATATCTGAGGCTGTTTTCTGGTTGCCAACCAAGAAGCTTAAACTACTGTTTTAAGTCTTGCTGTGGAACATTGACTGTTATCCTACCAGTTTTCAATGTTTTTGTCCTCTCATTTTTCTGTTTAGATTCTGCTGTCTGCATTTCTGCATCATTCCATGCTCATTCTATAGTCATCTTTCCTAAGTCTGGGTAAAAAGACTCAGTTCCTTTTTCCAGATGGTTTCACTTTCTCTTACTGATATTTTCCATTTATCTCAATGTGTTTTTAAAATTAATTCATATCATTTTTTGCAAGCCTGTTCCTTGCTTAGCTGATTCTTTGATTTCAGCTGTCCTCTTGGCTTTGTAACTATTTAATAATTCAATCATTTGACATCTATAAATCATGATGTACAGCTTTGTATAACAAATTATCATGATATTTACTTGTTGCCATAGCATATAAAACTACTGTAAACTATGAGCATAATCTTTCAATTTGAATAAAATATTATGCCAGGCCTTATTTTATTGAAGCATTATATTAACCCATTGCCTGTCAAAATAATCCTATGTAATAAATCTTGTCATTGCCCATAGCTTAAAGACATAAAAACTAAGTTGCCCAAGCTGAAGTAGATGTAAGGGACAAGTCCAAATTCTCCCTGGTGTGTAGCTGATGCATTGTTTCAGTTTTGCTTATTCAATGTCCAACCCATGGGAGAGCAGGGGCCTGGGCAGATACAAAAATATCTAAACTCAGGCATCAAGAAATCTGTCTCTCCTAGCTGTATCTATGTCAAAAAAACAAAACAAAAAGCAACAAAGCACTCTAGCTTTTATGACACTATTAGTTGGTTATCTATATAAATAGAAATTTTGTCTTTCAACAGTAACCCATCAAGAGTATAGCATAGGAAAACATTTGGCTTATCATAAAAACATTGAAGAGAATATTGTGATGCTAAAGGCAATAAAATTTTGAATGTTGTTTGTGAAGATTGAAAAATAGTTGTAGCAGAATCACCTTTAAAAAGTCAACTAAATAAATTAAAGAGGTCATTAGAAGAGGATATTCTTCTAATATCAAAAAATAAAAAAAAATGTGACTAGATAAGTAATTTTCTAATGTAACTTTTGGTCATTCTGACTTTTTGTTTTGTTTTGTTTTGATGAAACAGGGTGTCTCTGTGTAACAGCCCTGGCTGTCTTGGAACTCTCTTTGTAGACTAGGCTGACCTTAAACTCAAAAAGATCTGTCTGCCCTAGCCTCTTGAGTGCTGAGATTAAAGGTGTGCATCAGCAATACCTGACTTGATGACTTTCTTATACACTTAGTTAATACAATCAGATAGCTAAGCACCTCAGAAGTCCTCCAATGTATTTATTCTCTGAAATTATCTGTTAAAAGCCAACTATGTTAGTATCTTCACAGACCTCAAGGAAAATTAAAAATACAGTGCCTGCATGTTTTATTTGCTTGGACTTGTTAAACATTTATTAAACCTCTTTATAAACATTGACCTCTCTATAATTTTCTTGACTTATAATAAAGTATGTCACTACAAATTCAGCTTTGTTTTTAAAATGCAGAGTATGCTATTATTCCACATATTAAAACTAAAAAAGATTTGGGTTCATGGGAAAACCAGGAAATACCTGTTTTTAATAGGTTCATTGATAATGACCCAAACATGGAACACCAAAAATACCATGTCAATAAATGTCTTTTCTTCTCCTTTCACCAGAGAACTCTGAATTCCACTACAATATTCAATCTTTCAAACATAACTCACCAAATACTCATCTGCACTGTCTTCCTTAATCCCACATCTCTTTCTCTTCACCTTTCTCTCCACATTTAATTTTATAATTGGTATGGAATCTCCTTTGCATTAAGCTTTTACCACTGTACTTATCTGCAACTATTGCTTACCTTCATTTAACATTCATCATGTCCAGGACTTATTTTATCCAAGCATTTTGTTAACCCATTGATTGTCAAAATAACCCTATGAGATAAACAGGAGAACAAGATCACTTTCACTAGCTTAAAGACAGAAAAATTAAGTTGTCCAAATTCAAGCAGAAGTTAATGAAGTTAAATGACAAACCTAAATTTTATCCCATGGTGTGTAGCTGATATATGGTGGCAGTTTTGCTTATTTGTCATCTAAAAGCCTTTTGGAAGAGCAGGTAAAGGTATCCAAAGAGTAAAGAATGTTTATATGTTGTACACCCTGAAAAGCTCAAGGATGTTTTCATTGAAGCTAGAGAAATGTAACCTTTTTGAATAGAGTGTAAAATCAATACCAAAGCTACTTTACAAGATTTTGTGAACAAAGAAAGGCAGTTTTTACTTAGCTGCACTCTGTGAGAATTAGAAAACACAATAAAAACAAAATTATAATTTCATAATTTACATAAAAGACAATTATGTAGGTTCTTATTAGAACAAATTAGTTCAGTATACATAAAAACTACTAACAAATACTAATGTGTATTACTATTATTAAATTAATACTTTCCTTTAGTAACCACCAAAGATATTTTTGTCATATAATATATGCACTTAATTTTTTGCTTTATCTTTATTTTTAAATTACATGAATTAGCATATGAAGATGTATGTAATGCACATACAGAGACAAACACACATATGAAGATTTACATGTGAAGGTCAAAGGACAACTTTGTGGATTTAGTACTTCTGTCTTTAAAGTGATTAGAGGATTAAACTCAGTGGCCAAGTTTGGGCAGCAGTACCTTTACCTGCTGATTCATCTTGCTGGCACTTAACTTGTTCTCTCTCTCTCTCTCTCTCTCTCTCTCTCTCTCTCTCTCTCTCTCTCTCTTTCTCTCGCTCTCTTATTTATTTTTTAGTATTGACTCGCTGTCTTTGACAACAATCTCTTGAGCTTTCTATATATGTGCCCACCTAACTTTCCCCACAGCTCCAAGGTAGAAGTATGACCTAGATATAAGGCTATCAGTCTATCTTGTTATTTGGGCATTATAATTGTTTCAATTTAAGCAATGTGACTACAACTAATGCTATTTGAACAATGAGCATTTATCTTGGATTTTTTGTAAATTGGATGGGACAAGAGTCATTCAGTTTGAACTGGGAAAATGTGAGACTTGTAGCATCTACTGCAACCCAGGAACAATATGTTTGTGGTTGACATCATCACGTAAGTCAAAGCCAAAAACACATGGAGAAGCTAGGCAGCAATAAGTGTTTGAGGATCTGAAATAAGTCACATCATTGGACCCTTCAAGCATTGGTGTCTGCTGTAATAAGTTTTTGGTTTGGCTTAGTTTTATAGTTTAAAACATTTATTTTTTTTGTCTGTGACCTGGCATAGCTTGAGGATTAAGCTCATAGACTCACAGTATTAATTATATGTAGTTTGGTCTATGGCTTGGGCTTATTGTTAATTACTTCCTGTATTTATTAATTTGTTTTTCATGCCGACTGTGGCTTACTTGTATTTTATTATATTTGTTTTTTGGGTTACTGAGTTGTATTTCTTTTTAGTTGCCCTTTTTCCCCTGTATCTATGTTTAGATATTTTGTTTGTTTTTTAACTGCTCTGTTACAGGCCAAAACAATTTTTTTATTATCTAATGGTATTTATAGAATATACAAAGATATCTCACATTACTTTTCTTTTTTTGTCTAATCAAAAAGGAAGGTTTTAAATTTAACATAGCAAAAGTATATGTAAGAAAACAGATATCAAGCAAAAATTGTTATAATTTTTGGTCTATTTGTATTTAGCAAAATTAAGGAAAATATTTTATCACATATTTTAATGATACTATCTACCTGTAAACAATTATTAACCAAATATGATCCATAGACAATCTATAATAATATAAATTCTTATATACTTATACACTATGAAAATATTTTATATATCTGCTTGAGATAATTTATATATTGATGCAAATTCAAATAAAAAATTTTGTATATCTGAAGTAATTTATATATTAACACAAAATTAAATCTGTATTTGCCATATTTTACACATGCTTCTACCACTGTTTAAAATATTTTACACATTAATACATATTAAGAATACTGTTGTCATTTTCTCTATGCAATTTCTGCCTCTGTTTAATTATACTAGTCATAATACTATTTGACTACTAGTATTTGACTCTACTAGTCAAATACATACTATTTCTGTTTAAGATGTTTCATAGGCTTGTTTTTATATATTTTCTATAATGACATAAATTTAAGATACTGTTGTTATTTTACACTATACATTTACCTTTGTTTAATGTTTATATAATTGTCATACTTAAAGTCATTGTTCAAAAACTGTACAGCCATTTATAAATGGTCTGCTTTTACAATATGAACTTGTCTTTAAAATAATAAAAATTACAGATCATAGTTATTTAAGTTTGCTATATACAAGTTATATTATTAAATTTCTCAAATACAAAATATGTCAAATAAACAAAAGTCTTCAGCCACTTCATAGACTTAAATAATATGACATTTAATATTTTGTTATTTAAAATTCTGCCATAAAAGACATAATAACTCCTAAAATAACCATTCCTGTCCTGAGATAGTGTTAAACATAAAAGATACTCCACAAAAAAAAATTGTCTTCCTTAACAAATAGCCTACTAGACAAAAAAACTGTTCTTACCTTAACTACTGACAATAAACACACTATCCATTTGAAACAAACAAAAAATAAAAACTACTGAAATATGCCAAAACAAAATAAATACTCTACTTCTAAAAGGATCTGTCAAATATCCTGAGCCTATATCAAAAAAAGATAAATACTCCAACTTTACAAAAAAACTATAAATACCTGCCCAAACAACCAACTGTCATTGTACAAATCTAAATTTTCAAAGTTACTTACTTATGCTTTCAACTTATTCAAATAATATATTTTTCTCAAGTTCTTAATAAAGTTAAAGACTGACTAAAGCTACTACTCTCTCATATCTTAATTAAAAATATTTCAATGTTAAATTCATATTATTCAAAATAAAAAGCTTTAAAATAATCTCTATATATTGCCACTTACCAATATTCTGAACATTTAAGATACATTTACGTTTTTTAGTTATAGTTTGACTTTATGTTTGTGTTATTTGCCTTTTCCTTCTCATATACATCACCTTATAATTATTACTATTATATATAATCTTACAGTTAAGTTTAAAACTTTTTATAGACAAAAAAGAGATGTGGCAAATACAGGCAGTTCTGAGCAAGACTTAGGTGTGGCTTTGAGGTTTTAAGGGCCAAAGCCAGCCCCCTTTGAAGACTGGTCACATGCTGCCTGCTGCCTGCCCTCTCTTTTCTCCACTTTCTCAGAAACAGGACTGCTTCCAGCCTTGCCTGGGACATTTCAGTTGTCAAAAAAGTGCCCTAAAGTTTGATCTCATATCAGTGAGTGTTTTATATAGACTCCTTAATACATATCAATCTTTTATATTAATCAATTGCCAGTAAATAATTTCTACAATACGAGTCAGTAAGTTCATTTGATTTAGTAAAACTTTGACTACTTTCTCATACTTGTAACTAAGAAACTTTTCACTATCTCTCTCCACTCCCTTCTCAACACCTCTCCTACACTAGACCTTTCCCTTGGACTTTCTTTTTCTGTCTTCTCTAGTGAGAGGAGCTTCCAAGAATGACTTTTATTGTAGAAAAAGTCTCCCATGACAGTCTATTAATTGGAAAACTCTATATAGTCTAATATTTCCACCCAAACTCTCAGTATATTGAATGTCACAGACTATCTAACCTGAATAAATAGATTAGAGTACTATTTGGGGGTTATTTGATGTCAGCCTTCAACAGGAAAATCAGAAGTTGAGATTGTTGCTTCTGAAGAAATATGCAAACAATTGTGATCTACATCAATTTATAATATGTTTATCTGTGTTAAAGCTTTATTATTTATAGACAGAAAAGTAAAAGATAGCCATAGGAATTTCTGTGATATTCCATAATATTGACTATAATGACTTTAAGTGCCGAAAATATATAGAGATTTACTCTAATAAAACGGTAATATATTAGATATGCTTTTAGTATATACATATATATATATAATGATGTATATAACCTAAGACACTCTCTCCAAGGGGAAGCACGTTGTTGCTTCATTTTTTCAGCATTTCTCTTAAAATCCTAGCACCAAGTGGTAAGGGTCGATCACAGCTAGAAACAGCTACATCAGGAATAATCAACTTTCCATGAAGCAGATGGGAAAATCTGGTAATTTAAGGACAGAAAAATAATTATTTTGCCCATGATAGTCAGTTTAGGTAGTATTTTTAAAGTTTTAAAGACAAAAGTCAATTCAGAAGACACATAAAATCTGAAATTTGAGGCTTCTGTTCCATTGGGACAGGCTACTTCCTGCTTCAGCACGCTGGACAGCTCCCAATGTATTGGATTACATTGAATTACATTATTGGTTTTTCTTCCAACCTGCAGACAGTTCAAGTATTCAGCTGGCTTTCTGTTTAAACTTTTTTTCTGATTATCTAAATTATGTTACTAGTTTCCAAGGTCTATAGATTAACCATTAAAAACTTTTTAATTTGGCATCAAATCAGAGTCATGAATTGGCATCTTGGTTGTCATTCTATGTAGGAAAAAAAAAGAAAAGAAAGAAAAACTCTATTCACATCGGACTTATCTTACAACTTATTCTACATACCTGAAAACAAAAATATATATAAGAATATTGATTAAAACATTACTTGAAATATCAAAGTATTGATATCAGAAAAGTGGACATTAGTTTTTAAATTCATCACAAGTTTTAGTGTATCTACAAAAGAACATATATATATATATATTTACACACATATATGTGAAATACATCACACACAATCACTAATGTACTATTATTACTACTTCACTTCTGTTTCTGTGACAAATTACTCTGACAAAAATTAAATTCAGGGAGGAAGGGATTTATTCCAAGCTACAGTTCATCATTGTACAGAAATCAAGGCAAGAACTTCAAACAACTAATTCAATACATCCACAGTGAAGGACACAAAGTAATGAAAGCATCCATGTTTACTTGTCAATTGCTTGTACTCAGGTTAGTTTCTTCACTTTTATACTGCTCAAGATTTCATGTGCAGTCATTGGTGCACCTGAGAGTGGACAAGTTCTTGATATATAAATCAACTTAAGTCAATCCCCACAGACATACCCATAGGATAACTCAAAGTAGACAATATTTTATTGATACTCCCTTCACAGGTGATTTTGGGTTGTGTTAATTTGACAATCAAATAACCATTAAACCTGAATTACAAAATATTCTATCGAAGTTAACTTTTAAACATGGAAAACAAATGAAAACTGAAACATAATGTTGTAAATAGAGTGGTTCAATTTATGAAAAACTTTAATTATGCTTGTCTGTAGACATAATATCCCAAACATGTAATACTCCAAGATTACCTGGAAACTGTTACTAAATTATAAGAAGAAATTCTATGTAATTTTATTATGTATATGTATACTAATATGTACATATATTACTTGTGTGTCTGTGTGTGTAAAAGAGATGAAGAGAGAGAGAGAGAGAGAGAGAGAGAGAGAGAGAGAGAGAGAGAGAGACTTACCTGAATCTTATCAAGTAGACTAAACTGACTGACCTGAGAAGCAAGCCCCAAGGATCTTCCTACATTCTCTTTCCCAGAACTTTATTAAAAGCACACATCACCACACCCAGCCTTTTTCTGAGAATCAAACCCATGTCCTTGTGCTTGCAGTGCAAATATTTTACCAACTGAGCTATTTCCTAATCTCCAAAACATACATTTTCAAAAGTAATATTTAAAGTAATATACAGTTATGGACCCAGGCATCATAGATTAATAGATGCAGAAGACAATGAATGTGAGCTATGAAAAGTTGTCTATAATGCATCATTACATTTTAGTTCCTGACTCTAACACTTAGCAAACAAATCAGATTGACTCACAAAGAAAATAGCAAATATTAGTAATCCCAACCACATCTTTGCAGTCTTCATTGTGACTCCTTGACACAATTAAAAGAACTCACTCCAGCATCACTTACAAACTTTCAGAGAAGTAACTATGTATAAAAAGAAAGTAACGGACATTTCTTGTAGAACAGATTATTCTGTGCTTAACATGGTTAAGGACTTCCTGTTATAGGAATCAGCTGGCAGTGATTTCTCAGAACTGCCTCCAACTGAGTATATAATCATTTCATGATGAATCATTGTCTCAGGAACTCAAGCATTCTGAAAAAGAGCATTGGTGGGTCAGATATAGCATTGGTGGATGGCAATGTGGGATTATGCCCCATAATCAAGAAAGCTCACTTCATGTCTAAACATCATTTAAAATATAAATCTTATACTGAAGAAGGATTTTAATAATAAGAGGTCATGTATGATGTGCTCCTCAGATTTATGTTTGGAAACAAGTTATGAACCCTAAATCCCCTTATTCAGAAAAATCTAAATTATTAAAGGAGACATTTAATATACCACAACAGAAACTGGCATGCATGGTATGAAATGGTGACTTTCTCAATAGAGAAAAACAAAAATAAATTTAGATGTTCAAAGAGAAGAGTAACACCCAAAGTATGAGATGAACCAGAAGTGTACACTGAAGTGTTCAGTCTTGTTGTGGGCTCTTTAGAGGAAAGACACCCCATAACTGCTGTAATGGTAGCTCAAGTGAGACCGTGTCTTATCTATACTTTGCTATCTGACATTCTTTTTTAATTTCTGTGATGCATAATAATATGCATTTATTCCTTTGAGGAAAAAACTAATTATCAATTGTTAGAACATGTACCAGTGATTTCATTGACTTTTCTTTATGATACTTCGCTGTACTCATAGATTTGTGCCTAGTCCAGTGATCATCAGAGAAGCTTCATCTAGCAACTGATGAGAACAGATGCAGAGACCCACAGCCAAACATTAGATAAAGCTGGAGGAAACCCACAGAACCTTGGAGAAAGGATTGTAGAAGCTAGACAGGTCAAAGACACCACAAGAAAACTCACAGAATCAACTAACATGGGCCCATGGGGGCTTGGAATCTCAAGGGGAAAATACGGAGCCTGCATGGATCTGAGCTAGGTCACCTGCATATATATTATCATTGTGTCAATTATTGTTCTTTTGAGACTTCTAACAGTAGGAATAAAGGAGGCTCTATTTTGCTTGCTCCTGGGACTCTTTTCATCCTATTGGGTTACCTCACTCAGCCTTGATATGCATGTTGGTGCCTAGTCTTGCAGTAACTTGCTGTGTCATGTTCAATTGATATCTCTGGAATGCCTGCTCTTTTCTAAATGGAAACCAAGGAGAAGTGGATCTTGGGAGAAAGGAGTAGAGAGGGGCATAAGGATAGGACTGAGAGGAGGAGAAAGAAGAGAAACTGGTTAGATTGGCTAAGATAAAAGATACAGATGACAGCTTATGCTGGAGAGGATGCGGAGCAAGGGGAACACTCCTCCATTGTTGGTGGGAGTGTAAGCTTGTTCAGCCACTTTGGAATACAATATGGAGGTTTCTCAGAAAATTGAGAGTCAATCTCCCCAAGGACCCAGCAATACCACTTCTGGGTATATACCCTAAAGAGGCACATTCACACTCCAAAGGT